>VDFB02110249.1:0-44577 GCA_007258455.2 Sequoia sempervirens
TGCATTGAAGGGAAAAGAGGAGCGGATCGATGGGCTCACCCATGAGCTTGAGGTGACTATGGATTCATTGCAGAGCACCCAGTTGGCTCTTTGAGAGTCACAGTTACAGATTGAGAGGCTTACCGTGGTGTTGAGTTTAGCACAATCTCCACCACCTTTGGATATAGTTCAGTCTTCCATGGCAGCGGTTGGTGAGGAGTATACACCCATGGTTCATAGCAGTGTGGGAGATGTTGAGGATGAGGTTACATCCATCTCGGTCACAGGAGCAGTGGATACAGATAGGATGAGGGCCCTAGATGAGAGTTGCAGTGAGCCACGCGTTGCACCAGGTTCTCCTGAGATTAGTCCCGTGATAGGTGATGCAGGGCATTTCATTGTTAGTTCCTGTGACGTGGTTGTGGATTCACTAGAGAGTTGTGTGACAACCCTCGATACTTGCCCATCTTCACAGCAGATATTCAGAGTCTCATCCAGTTGGGAGATTGGTACTTATGATGATTTGTTTCCCTCTCCTGGAAGCAAATCAATCTTTTCATCCGATGCAGTTGACTATGATCGGCAGCTGGTTGAGCCAAGTCAGGAGTACAACTCAGTTCATTATTCTAGCGATTCAGAGATGGATGATTCAGATCAGTATGGAGTGATTGTGCAGTTTGTGAATAATCCATTATTTGAATTTGATGGTGGTTTGATCTATGATAACCCACTCTTCGAGTTGGACACTGATCGTACTCTTGATGTTAGTTCTGAGTTGGGTGATGAATGTAGTGTTTGGGATTGTTCCAGTGCATCGCAATTCCAAACAAGACTCACAGAGGAGTTTAATGAAGTGTACACGGTTAGGAGTGCTTATAGTTTTTCCTTTAATCCACCTGTACATGATTCATATTCGATGCACAATACTTGTGCACAGGGTGATTCTCTCGGTACAGTCGGGGGGGGGGGTAATTCATTACTATGTGCAGAGTTACCATCTTCACAAGATGGGGTTGGCGGCTGCAAGTACTTGACTCAGTTGTCTGTGGGGTATTACTTGCAGGGACAGCAGTCCGTTTTACATCATGCCGATATGTATTTGACAGGGTTTGATACTTCTATGTCGCAGATTTTTCATACAGGTACATGGTTACAGGGCGACTATGGTGTTAGTTGGCATGATGGCTGGGTCAGTTATCACATCCATGAGGTTGTGGCAGAGGACAAGGAGAGATTCAGTGTAGCAGATGCTTCTAGAAGTTATTTTCTCCACATGACCGATGGGTGTGAATTCAGACTGTATTGGGATCCAGGTGGTGACAGTTTGGGTACTGAGTATTGGATGGGTCCCACTGGGTCACTTCACTATTCTCAGCATGGTGAAGTTGGAGGCAATAGAGCGCAGTGGCAGTCTGAGGATGACAGTCACGACAGACTTTCACTCTGGGTTTGGGATCCGGGGATAGCTTGCGCAGTTGAGTTTTGTTGATGCTACAGGAGACAATTCGAGATGTGTGGGACATTTCAAAGTTTTTCTTTTGGGCCTCCCGAGGATTGGAGTTTTCTTTGCAGTGGAGATTGCTTGGGGTCAAGCAATTTCAGGGAGGGCGGACTGTCATGTCCCCATTTTTGGACGGAAAGCATCGAAATTGTGGCGATTGGCCTATCGAGACCGAGACAGAGTGGTTAGAGGGTCGCTGGGGAGCTTGGCTTCTTAGTCGCATTAAAAGTGTATGATCAATTGGCTGCTTTGGGTCTTCCATCGAGGCTTCTCGCAGAAAGGTTATTTTAGCGCCTCGGCAAAAAGTACAAGGGGACCCCTTTTGAAGATATCTTTGGCGTACTGCCTCGTAATCACTTCGTTCGCCGCCTGCATCTTTAAATGAATCGGATGAGGAACGAGAGAAATATTAATATTTAATTGTATTAATTAAATATTAATTATTTAATGTTTATAATATAAAGTTATAATTTTTAATTATAACTTAAGTGATTCTCATAAAGGGGGCGCCCAACATCAGGGAAGGGGCCATTTGCATATTAAATTTATAATTTAATATTTTGGCCGAGACTATTGAAAGATTAAAAGATTAAAAGTTGAAATATTTAAAAAGTCCCTATCTTTAAGGAAATCGCACTTTTCAGCAATATAGTGCATTTTCCTTGGGAATTGTGGGATTATGACATTTATGAATTGAAAATTGATCAGTCTTTGCCAGAGAACGGAGACCTTAGGGTTTGAGTTCGAAATTCGTTGGAGAACGAGCCATCTCCATCGAAGCAGTTCAGAGGGTGTGAAATAACACTTGATCTATTGCAGTTGAGAGATTTCTTCATTCAGAGGAAATCATAGAACTTCACAGATTCTTTCAGCATCAGAGATCTTGTCAGGGTTTTAGCCAGAGCACATATATTCTTCAAGGCATAATATTTAAGAGGGCTTGGACATTGTTTGCAAGAGCCGTACATCTTATTTTATTGCTGCTGTTATTTACCAGGCCGTACTGATTGTACCAGGCCGTACATCATTGGCAAGGGCATATTCTACAGAGGAAGCATAGTTTTTTCGTCTGGGATCATATTGCAAATCTTGGCGCCTATCTCTATTGTTATCCTGGAGACTTAGTGAGTGCCGTACCTCCATTCATTTATTGCTGATTGCTGTCTCAGCCGTACAAACCTGTAGCAGGGCCGTACCAACCTTTTTGGGGCGTATTTTCCAAGGAGAGCAAAACGCCTTACATCCTGGACTTCTATCTTCAGCAGTGGAGGCACCTTGGAGTCTGGAGTTATCTGCAATCACTGGACAGAGGGAGAAGGGCATACTTATTGCAGCCGTACCATTTTCATCAGAATATTTAATGCTGTATCAAATAATCAGGTTTTCAAGAAATCATTGCCTTTTACTTTGCATGTTTTCCGATCTTCATTGTAACTGTTTCAGAAGACTTATATTAAGATTGGCGTCCATTCCGGCTATTGATTTCATCATTATCAAAGTAGATTTATTTGTATTGAATTTATGATCATTTATTATCAAAATCGCCATTTTCATTAATTGTTCAAAAAAAACGTCAAAAACGTTCAAAAACCCAAAACTTCAGAAAAACATCAGAAAACTATCAGATTCAGGATTAGGGGAAACTTAGGGTTTCTACAGATACTTTAGCCAATCAAGCTAGGTCCCCTGCCCCAAGGCCACTAATCGTTTCAAGAGCAGATCACAATTTAATTTATTATTGCTGCTTCTATGGAGAATACATTCAAATATAATTTAAATCCTATACTAGGCCAACCTCATGATATTAGCATCTAATCATATAAATGCATGCTGACTCCTTTATGGTAAGCATTAAGAAAATAAGATAAATTAAAGATAATATACATGGAAGCAATTGAATGTGTGAAGGCAGCAATCATTAAAAACCAAGAAGGCAGTGATTATGAAAAGTCAGCAACTCTTTAAAAGGAGTAATTAAAGTTTGTTAGAATTTATGAAGGGCAGCGATCAATAAAACAAAAGGTAACAATTAGTTAAAAGCAACGATTGGTTTTAATGAAGGGTTCCAACTCGATAAAAGGTTATCTCTTTTTGAAGAGACATCTCCTTTTATGTAGAAGTCTAAAGATATAAAAAGAAATCAGTTTTTGTGGAGAAGAAGATAAACAACAATTCAATGAATATTTTCTGAGTATAAGGAAGAGTGAGAGCAGAAATATGAAGAGTAATTCTGATTTATATTGAAGATATTTGTGTGATAAGAAAAAGAATTTATGCTAGTAAGTTGAATTAATAATATTTGGATTTGAGAAGGAAGAGATTTGTGAGGATTTTGAAAGGATTTATAGTTTGGATCAGATTTGTGTGAAGGAGAATATCATATCAGCCATCAAAAGATTAATAGGTTGGAGCCTATGAAATAGAGGTTGTAGCCTCTTGCTGGGTTGGAGCCTACAAGAAGAAGAAAGAAGATATATATAAGCAATACTGTGTCATGGTTTTCTCCTGAAAGGGTTTCCACGTCAATCGTGTGTTCTCATTGTGTTCTTAATTTCTAGATTTTACTTGAATGTTTTTATTGTGATTGGTTAAGTTTTGAAAAGTAAAGCAAACAAAAGAGTGGGTCCTGGCAACAAGGCTTGATAAGGTACCCAAGTACAAAGAAACTCTCACAAAGTTGAGAAAGGGAGAAAACCCAGTGGGAAAAAACTCCCCCCCCACCCCAAAAGAAAGAAAAGAAGAGAACTAGGAAATCCTTCCTGAAGAGGATGAACTCTCTAAATGGTGATCAAATGCTCTAGGTGACATCTTGCTAGAAATAATCTTTGGATGCTCTCTATGAAGCGTCTCTAGAATCTCATGTAGCAAGAGGTGCAAGAACAAAAGGACAGTCATAAGAGTAAGATGAGCCTGCTGCAAAGAACTATTGGAAGCTCACAAAGAAGCGACATGGAACCTTGAAGTAGCAACAAGTAATGTAGAAGTGTCATCTAGAAAAGAACTTTACAAACGAACAAGAGATGCTTGGTAGAAATCAGTTCAATGAGGTGAATCCTGATGACCTTGCTATACAGAATCAATGGAAGCTCTCAGAGAAGCAACACGAAGCCGTGAAGGAGCAATAGGTGATGGTGGAGGAGATGAACTATCCGCATTAGATGAATCATCACGTGTAAAGTGAGAAAAGTTGAACTCATTGGAGAAGTGACAAATCTTCCCAATTGTAACAATTTCTCTACTCCGAGAATCTCTAATGAATGTTGAAGTGGATGTAAACTCAATTGTCTTCCCTGAACAAGTGAGCTGATATACGAAAAGCAGATTTTTTGTTAAGTCAAGAATGAACAAGACATTATGTATATATCCATTACCTATCTCTATTGTTCCTTCTGCACAAACATGAAAATAATAGTCATCTATCAAGATTTTGGAGGCATCTGAAGGATAGAATGACATGAAGACTTCCAAGTAAGGGGACATATGATCAGAAGCATCGGAGTGAAGTACCCATTGACTTATCTTAGAGTTTGAAGATGCCATAGGTGTGCAAGCGAAAAGAACACATTTTGGCACTTTATAATTTTAGTGCATAGATAAGTCCAATGGAACCAAAAACAACACTTTATAATTTTAGTGCGGAATCATGTCCAATGGATTAGGCATAAAAAATCAATCACTTTAAAAAAAAACAACACTCAATTTTGAGTTGCCAATGAAAAGTTACATCAATTTTAAATTCTGCCTATTTTGCCTAGATTTGCACTAAACAATTTTACAAAAAATTGCCTTCGGAGAAATTTCACAAATTTGAGAGATAAATTTGTATGGAGTGGAGGTGAATTTTAGCGCCCTTGGATTGGACGGAACCAAGGGCTGAAAAACCCATATGACCAAGGGATTAACTCATTTGGAGGCTATCCCCCTCCCTTTCATGACATAAGCCCTAGTGTATCTGCTGACCTCAGTAATTTCACTATTAGGCTGATGAATAAAGCAAATATTGCAAATATTTAAGATGCCCTTGTAGATTAAAACACAAATATTTAAGATGCCTTTGAAAATTTGAAAACTTTGACACTTCCCTTTCCAGGTTGAACACTTCAAACCTCCAACGGACTTTTCTGGTGTGAATGTCACACCAATTTGATCAGCTAAGTATATTGAAACAATTTGCAAACCTTGCCTTCAATTTGTAGTCTTCACGCCAAATGTCATGAGTGGAAATCTGTCACAGATCCACAATCACCACAGATCTGCAACCTCTCACAGAACCTTTGTCCAACCCCAACTTTAATGCAACTCACAAACTCGACTAAATCCATTGCCATTCACACCAAACTGACTTTGATACCATGTAAGACCGAAGCCAAGAATCTGAGCAAAAATGGAAACAACAAATGAATGCGAATTGTAGGAAAAATAGAAGATGTTTTTGCATTATGATTTGAGGTGAATATAAAGGGAAATTCGAGCAATCAAATTCCTAGTTTTGGAGGGGAAGGTTGTTGAAATTTCTCAACAACCTAACTAACTCGCCACCTAAGCATGATTATACACCAACAATCCCCGTGGGGATGTTTCCGAACTGCCCCCGCATCCCTGAAATGTCCCTGCTGGGGGCATCCGTAATTTGGCTAGGGACGCACCCTTGGGTTAAATAGCTTCATTGTCATGTCCCAAAAATTGTAAAGCTAAATCTGAGAGATTGAAACACAAATAACCAAATCGAATAAATATCAAAATATAGATACAAGCAATTGCCATTCAAACATCATTATTATAATTATAATTATCAAGATAACTTTATAATTATAATTATTAGAATCCTAAATATCATCAAGAAACTAATCTAAATAACAATAATAGATATCACTTTAATTGTAATTATCATTAATAATATTAATTAAAATCATACCGTAAATGCCATAAAATAAACAAACAGATTGACCAAATAAACAAATAATAAATATTATAATGTTCATGTTGAGTATGGAATTATAATATCTACATAAACATTGACTATTTATTATTATTATTATAATTATCAAAATTATAAATATAAATATAATATAGTGAATACCAAATATAAATATTAAATATTATAAAAGGATAATATTGTAAAAATAAAAATAAATATATATTGAATAGAATGTAAATACAAAATATTGAATAGCATATAAAATATAAGTATATTGAATAACATACAAAACCAATGTAAATAATAATAATTAAAATGCATTAAAAACAAGAAACATTCAAAAGCTTACTAAATGCTGCAAGCATAGGCAGCGTTCCATCAAAGGGGTAATCGCTGTTTGGAGGGCAGCAAACAAAAGTCACATCCCTTCAACAAATGAAAAAAGCACGACCCCTCCCACAAATCGCATCTCTTCTCCAACGTATAAGGTAAGGTGGGGTAAGAGGGAAAGGGGGAATAAGGTGAAGAATTTAGGAATATGTTCTGAGCATAGAATCTGCAGAATTGAACAGCAGTAAGGAGGTAAGAGTTATATGACTTCAAATAATAAGGTTATCTAATATCTGAAAAATGTATCATGGATTTAGATACTAGTGTAATCAAATAATAATTTATACATTATGGTATTTATGTGATGTTATTCATTTCTATTAATGTTATTTTGGAATATAATTTTGTTGCTAGTAATATTTATTATTCTCATAATTATTGTAAGTTTTATATATATATATGGATATGCAGACTCATGCAAAGATGAGTATTCTAAGTCTAAAGATAATTAATAATGATTATACATATATATATATAATTAATTTATATTTATACACTTTATATGCGGTTATGCAATAATGATGCTTGCCGCAATTATTGAGCCTTATAAGTAATTACAATCTTAAAATAAAAATGAATAGATTAATATTTATGATCAATCAAATGTAAGATTGAAGGAAGGCGACTAAGGAATAAAAAGTCATGGGAAGACATAGCAGTTTAGGTGGTGTACTCACTTAGCAATAATGTTTAGCATATTTTGAATATAAGAAATAGATATTGCTAATCTGATTATTGATAGAATGCTTTCTTTGATCTTATCATAATGAAAACTATTCTAGGAAATGATGAACTTAAAGAACCCTTGATAAATGAAAATATATTTGATGATAGGCACAAAATAAATCTTGAATAAATGCAAATGTATTTGATTGCTAAAAGATTGTCTTCTCCATGCTTGTAACTCTATTAGGGAGGGCGAACCATGGGTGAGTGGTGCCTAAAAACCCCACTTATGATTTTGCTAGCGGCCATGGAGGGGTGGTAGGCCTGAGACCACTTTGGACTTTATGGTTCCTTTCTCCTAATAGGGCGAGTTTCTTCCGAGGTGCTGCCATGAGTGGAGAATGCAGGTACTAAGCCGCTAAGAAAGGAGGATTGTGATGGACAACCTCTCATGCTTGGCATGAGGGCTTCAAGGCGGATCCACTTATGACACTCCTCATATGTCTTCATGATTGCTTTTATGATTATGTTTATATTTTGGATATCTAGATATTATTGCTAACAGTTATATGTGTATGTGGAAATGTTATTAAATTGGTGAATGCAGATTTCAATCTAGGTTATTTCATTGAGAAACTCCCATTCTTTCTTTGAAAATATTGAACCTTAAACCCAAAGAATTCATGTTTCTTAATTCTTAGGTACAAACCGTGAGGCATGTAGGGATTAATACATCTTATCACTCTGAATGCATATGAAATTTTTGGTTGTATAGATGGCTTCTACAAGTTGCCAGATGGTGTATTGGAGACACAGAAATGTTCCTTACCTTAGAATTTTGACCTAACTGGAATTTTCTACAATTTTGCATTACCGGCATTTCATCGTAGTTTCAGATTTGTGATGAACCCAACTGGCTCCTCTTCAAACCCCTGTTGTTTTGATTATCTTTTTGTGTTCTTTTAAGTTTTTTAAGAAAGTTTCTAGAGAGAAATAGAAGGGGCGCAACATATAAAAGCTCATAAAACCAGAAACTGAGATAATATTGACCAAGTTTAAATGCATATAGTATTAAATAACCATTACAATAAGATTGCATATGATAGATATACCCGTAAGCCACCAGATTATTTAATTAAGAAAATATCCACATTTGCCAGCCGGAAATGGTGAAAACTGACAGAAATGGACGCCTAGGCTACAAATGGTACTTCTCCCCAACAAAAACTGCACACAAACTGCTGTGAAGGATAGGCGCCAAGAATGAAACGTTGTTTGAAGCCAGAAGGAAGGCGTTTTTGCCAAGAAGTTCACATGCCTAGCTCAAGAGGCACATTTTCTAATGCTGGAAAGTAAGGCCTTGCAAGAGAAATGGTGATAAGCGCTGAAAACCACTGGAAATCTGAAGGATAACGCCTTTGATGAAGAAACCCTCTTTTGCCTCTGAAAAAGAATCAAATTGTGCAGAGAAACCTGATAAAAGCATGTAGAACTCCTGAAGTGAAGCTCTCATGGTTGCAATCATTCAACTGAACTTTCACAGTCTCACAATCACAGATCTGTGAAGAATTGTTGCTCTCCAGAGATAAAATTCCTGAAACCCTTGTCTCAGAGAAAACCCACGCTCAGCAAAGCCAAGAGGAAATATCAAATAATCAATAATCAATAATGAGTTTGATTTCTCCTTTGATTGCATATAAAGCCAAAAAAGCATGCATCCCAAGGAAATGACGCCACTTTCTCATTAAAATACATTTAAATGTATTTTATTACTTTTCAATAGTCAAGTGAATAAATAAATGGCGCCCCTTTTGATAAAGTGTTTTATATTTCACTTAAATAAATTTAAGTGATTACTTTATTATAAAATCAAGTTGACTTTATAATATTCCGTCAAATAAAGTAAAACACTTTAATACACTGAAATATTAATATCTCGCTCATAACTCAATGTATTGACGTGCCGTCAGAAGCTGTCAAATCTTGAACTGCCAAGGCATGCTGTGAGCCAATCACTGAACTCTAAGGACAAAAACGACAAAACCAACCAACAAGGCCACTGACCCTCTAACCAAATCTTGTTAGCCTACAAGGGTCCAAGAGATAGGCTAACTCAACTGCTCCTGAGAAGACTAGAGTGGGGACATCACAACATTCAACTTAGTGTGAATGGATAGTTCAATATCTCTTTGAGAGGGTATCATAAATAGTTACCACATAATTAATTTTTCTCAAATCCGAATGCAATGACAATTTTCACTAAATTTTTGAATAACTTATGCACCAAATAACATATGATAAATGTGTAAATGCTAATGTAAACTGATATATTCTCAAATTTAATATAGAGCTGATGACTCAAATTAGAATATAAATATTTATAAAATTTATTGCTGACCTCATATGAAATATTGATAAGAGTCCAATCAGCAACTAGTAAATAATCCAACACCTCCTTATTGACTGGTAAATACTCATTGCCTCTTAGTTTGTTGTGTCCGTAGAGATAGATTTAATGGGCTTTACAATTATTAATTTTATATAATTTTCATACTGACATGGCATAGTGCATTTGATAGAGCTTGCAAGAGACGCCTTAAATGCAGAAGGGCACCATGTTCTTGGTGGCTATATGTCGCCTGTCAATGATCTTCAAGGTAAAACGGTAAGGCACAAATATACATGAATTCTCTATTTAATAGATTTACATGAAATTTTAAATTATAATTTCAGTTTTTTTGTTAAAAAGCAAATGTTTGAGCCTTCAGGAACTTGGTCAGCTAAACAAATAAATATTTAATTAATTGTACTGACATTCATTAACTAGTAATTTTAATCTTGCTCTTGAGATTCATTTGTTATTAATTGCATGAACTGAACATGTGAAAGGTATGCTTCAAATTATGATTTTTGTCATGCTAATGCTCCAGAGGTAGAGACCTGTAGTAAACAACATAGCAAATCCATATAAAGACAAGTTTGGTTTTACTTAATAAATCTGAGCTTTATGGTAAAATATTTCAAAGATCACCTAATATTGTTTCAGTCTGTATGCCATATTTTATGAGCATGAATTAAAGGACAATATAGAATGGTGATTTTAAAGATGTTGAAAGATCACCACTTCAATTCATACTGGCAACTGTTGAGGTTAGGAGGAAGAAAAATATACCAGGTCTGGTGCACATACTTCCATGGAATTGTAGGTTTTAATTAGAAAAAAAAAGCTTTGTATAAAATCAGGCATAAATATGGCAAATTATTTCCTTTTGGTTAATGGGATTTTACTAACCTGTTTTTCCTATCAGTATCTGTTTTCACTGAACTTTTTATATTCATGAATTATATTAATGTCATTTCTATACTGATCCCCCATTCTGATTTTTCTCATAATGTTGTTTAAGGCTACTCGTTCTGAGCACCGTATTAAAATGTGTCAACTAGCAGCAACTGATTCTCATGTTGTGATGGTGGATCCATGGGAGGTATTGGATTCTTCTTCAAGCCACATACTTATTGTTTTTAGAAAAGCATGTTCATGGTCTGCACCTTGATTATCTTTCTATTCTCTAGTTTATGTCTTTAGCAAATTGGTGTAAATCTCTTTGAATTCATATTAAGTGTACTAATTGTTACGCTTTGACAGTTTTCTTGTTGAGTGCTTTTTAGTTCAATTATGAATTCATATTTGGTTTGAATTATGTGTTGTATGCATATCTACTATTTGACTCTGGCATATAAGAATGGATATACCACAATACTAGGATATATCTACCCTATATCTATTAATAATTAAATTCTTATATTTATTTACTTTGTACTTGTGAGAGTCATGCTTCAAATGTAACTCTGTGTTGACTGGGCATCCATGTCCAACACAGGATTTGGGTGGTATATGTCAGCCATGATGTAGTTATTACTGTAAAACACTGGTATTGCTCTCTGAGAAGTGAACAGAAAAGTCCCATTGGTTCACCTTTGCATGTGACTAAATGACGGCCCTACCTGTATGAGCTTTGGCTCATTGAAAATTGAAATACATACATTAATAAATTCAAGCTGGTTGTTTGACAGTATGCAGTCGTAGGGAAGTCATCAGAAGAGAGAGGAGGGATGAGCATGGCCTTGTTGCTCTTGGATTTGAAACCATATGTATACAGATCTGTGATTGCATCTTCCTATACACATATTATCAAGTTGTGATGGTTATAACTACTAGCCTGGACATAGCCACATGTTTACATTTATGAACTACATCCATATTAATGTGACATTTATTGCATGTCATTTGCGCTAGTGAATTTATGAAAATCCCAATAGCCTATTGCCACCCTAAAGTAAAAGTATTCACAATTTAACAACAAAAGAATAGCTTTAAAAAATTATGTATAACAAAGTGATATGCCGATAATACAAAGACTGCATATTTGTATAGCACCACCCCCTGAAACATGTAGGTAATCAGTCGCAGTGCTTGCTTGTTAACTAGGAAAATCAGCTGGATATACGCTTATCATTTATCAAGAATACTCTGCCATCTTGCTTGCTGCTTGCAGCAGATCTAGAACCATAAGTGCCCTATCAAATTGTTATCATACTCAGAAATGCAGAGTTCTACCAAATCACATGAGTTCACCTAGAAAATTTTAAAATATCTGGCAAATCCAAACTGGAACTGTTTGTAGCATAGTTATCAGTTATAAAAATTTGTTTGGCTTGGGAGGTGTAAAAACTGGAAAATCCAGAAGTTTCAAAAAGATTCAGAAAAAATTCTACAGTGATTTAAAAATCTGGACTGAACCAGACAAATCCATCCAGTCAAAAAAATCCAGATCAAAATGGCTTTGAACTAAATCTGAGTGGATTTGGTAAATATGGTTTGTACTACATTGCTTAGTATTTTGGTAATTACCTTTAGGTCTTCAATTCATGTGTAATTTGTCATGCTGTAAATGCTTTGTTGTTGGTTTTATCTGGCATCAAGCTGAAGTGCTTGTTATGACAGGCATTAAAGTCTTTGTGAAGTGTTGCTGATTGGGCAGAGACGTTGAATGCTGATTGTTAACACTGCCATGAGAAATAATTACAGAACAATCACTAGTAATTGTGATAAATGATGCAAATTAGGGAATAATTAGTGGAAGTATTTATGCCACTTAGAGGGGGCAATGCCCCAATTACAGTAAAGTATGACAACACTAGATGATAATGACAAGATGTGAAACTCATAAATATGTGAGCTGGATTTGATTGGTGATGCCTTGGATGCCATACCAACTTGTTGGAACTCAGTTGTTTTATTAGTGGAAGCAATCAAAAAGCAATTGAAGAGAAAGATAATTGCAGATAGGAACCATGAACAATTAAAGATGAAAATATACAAAAGGAGCACAATATATGTAATAAAGGAACTAATTACATCAAATTAAAGAGGTATGTGTTGATGAGTGTTTTATCATCCACCAAACATCAGAATAAAAATGTCCAAAGACACTCTATCCTCTCTTGAAAAACCACCGCATAGGCGATTCCAAGGTTTCTTTAGTCGGGTCTCGACGTGTGGATAAGCTCAATGGTCGTTGTGATAATGCTGGTAATAAACAAGGGGACTTACGTAGAAAGAACTTCACAAGCTAGGGACTTAGGAAATTTATCTTTGTAGGTTCTCAATTAGGACTTTCAATTGTGGATCTCAAAAAAAATGGCAAAAAGAATAGGGTTTAGGAGAGTCTAGTCTAAGCCTAAGAACTCAAGAGACAGTAATGACTCGGTGAAGGGAAATAAACCACATTTTGTTTCGCCTCCTGCAGGACAACATACGCAAAATGGGTGCAATCTTCAAGGGGTTTGTGAGAATAATTTTCACACCTCGAATGAGGTTGAAGTTAAGCTTCCACGTTTAAGAGCTCAGGCTAACTTTACAAATCTAATGCAAATCATCCATTCGAAAAAAGTATGAGCTACACTTCACCGTTGAGTCAATACGATCAATCTCATTCCACCTCAATAACTCCTTTTTCAAAGCAAAATCTTTTACCTGACTCATCCTTTAATTTAATCTATGCATGGAAGGCAATATGGTGAATCCTTCGCCATTTATTCAGAATTGTAATGTAATAGCTTTTTGATTCTAAGGTAAAATCATGTTCATGAGCTTTTGATTATTCTTCTTAAAATTAGTTCTCAATGCGACAATATACATAATCTGTCTCCACACAATGAAAATGAGAGAGCACTAGTTTATATAGAGCTCCAAAAATGAAATGAAGGGCCGAGATTAAAAACAAGATCAACGGCCGAGATTATTACAACCAAACCCTAATTAGGGTTTCCCAAAATAACAAGAGTTAATCATCAGAAAACTATCAGAAAAGTGGCAGTTCTAGCTATAATCTAGGAGAGGCGTCCTTATCCATCTGAGTAGCATTGTGCTTGGCGAATCTGGACACTACGGCAATGACCTCGTCCATCGTGACAGGTGGCAACATGCTGATCCGGAATTCAAGTCCGTCCAACTTCTCAGCACATCTAGCAAAAGTACCTTCCCAATCTGCCTCCTGCTTCTCAAAATCCTTTCGAATGGATGAGAGTCTTGCCACTCTCGCAAAGTCTTGTTTCAAGAAGGTCCAGTGGTTGAGAAGAAAGTTTCTTGAACTTTAAGCCTCAAACTCTCCAACTGCATGTCGTTCTCTCGGATGACTTCACTACGAACACCTCAGAAGTTATCATGTAAAATCTCCTCCCGGATTTTCCCCGGACCCGCTTCTTCAATTCCAAGCTCTCTATCAGCCTTCTCCAAGATTCTTCCTCTATTGTCACCGCCTCCTCTCTCAAAACCGAAGATAGGTGCACCATATGTTGCCCCCTCGTGAGTAATCACTTATCAACTAACCTTCTCTCGGAGTACTCTTCAAAATTCTAAGGCTTCGAATAAGCCTTTCCTGCATGTCCGGGATACCTTCCCACGTTTCTGCCATGTCCATCAGTCTAGAAAGAAATGAAGAAGTTCGCCCATAGGCCAGTGCCAACTTTTCCATGAACAATGCCGCCTCTGTGCCCTCACTTGCCATCCAGCCTTGAGCTTCCCTGGCCGTTACCATTCCGTGCTCGACGCCCCTAGTCATCTCCTGCGATTTGAGGAGAGGAGGAACAGTCGCATTGCCCCGATCAAGTGGCTGGGTCAAATGCTGTATGTATTCTTTGAGACGTTCGACCTCTTTCTTATACTCCTTCTTCTTAGCCACTTCCTTTTCTAGTCTCGCCTTGATGGTCGAGACAGAATTATCCAGCTCCTCTACTTCTTGACCTTTTGAGGGTCGCTGGCGGCTCAATCGCGGGAGCTATAGGATACCTGAGGGAGCGGATTCCCGGCTCCTGGTTTATTCACCGTGAGGCACTGCGAATGTGTAATGAACGTCATTTCGCTCTCCTCGGTCGGTGGAGATCCTTGGCGGGCTTCTTGATCATTTGTTTTAATCTTGCCAAGAAATCGGCGTAAAGATTATCTTCTTCTTTTTCCTTGTTGATTCTTCGTAAAATGAAAGTATCGGTTGTAACTTTCATCCTTTCTAACAGCCAGTCTGGAATTGTTGACTGTTCAATGCCATCCTCTACTTGAACCTCATTTTCGTTCGGAACATCCATGACTTCCCTGAGAGCGGAAATCATTCCCTCCTCAAAGTCATTGTTTCGAGCTTCTACATCATTGTCTGAACCCAAAATTTCTGTGCCTGTTGGTGACGCAGGCTCTTCATCATCTAGTTGAATAGGCTCTTCATTTACTTCCTGAGCTGCAAGAGGTTCAAGCATTTCCGCCAAGGAGTCGTCTATATTGGTTACAAACTGGTCAACGTTCCTGGATACTGCCGACCGAGAAGGTTCTCCCTTATGCCTCTTGGACACAGGCTCAACACTTGGCATTATTTCTTTTCTTTTTTCCCCAATCTCGACCAAGCCTTGATGGGATGCACCAGCATTAGAAGAGTATGACTCTGATTCGCTCAACAGGTCATAGGTGAGCGTGATTCCCTTCTGTCTCAATTCCTGGGCATGACAATCAACCCACCACTGGGAATACTTAGTTACTGGCCTCATTAGGGTGGCTAGGTCTGCGTGCTCAGGCTCTGACCATTTCACCGGAGGGAGAGGTCTGCTTTCCTCAAAGCGTGGCTGGACATGATTTCCATCATCTTGAAGCTGATCAGGCACTCGGCAGAACTCGATTGTTCTCATAAAATCCAAGGACATTCTGGACCACATCTTCCGCCTGACCTCATACTCATCGGCTGCATTTGCCCAGAAATCCTCCAATTCCTGTCTGTGCTTGTACTTCCTTCCTTCCACCGTCCGAATGTTGTGATGTGGGTCATAGTTGACACTGGACTTGTATGCCGTGAAAGGATACCATTGGATCTCTAGTCTTGCACTCTCAGCCGCCTGTGCTGATGGACAGTACTCTAGCATGTTCCCGATGAAGAATGGGAATGTGACGGACGCCTTCTTGGTCGGCCTCTGAATATTCTGGTACTCTTCTAATTGTCTCAAAACCTCAAGCAATATCATCCGATTAGTCGGATAGATAGGCAATTTATAGGGATTTCCAGTAAATCCCTGGATCCTAATATATGAAAATTTAGGGAACTGGATGAACCAAGACCCATATTTGCTGATAAGACTTTTTGCTTCATGGCTCAGCCTTTGGTGCACTCCTCCTTGAAGCTTTCTGGTAATGTGCATTAGGAATGCATCATGTACCCTCCTGAAGTGAGTCTTCTCCTTCAACTGGAGCTGAGGATAGCAGTCGTAAGGCCTAAGCTCGTTCTCCCCATTGCCAATTCTGCCCTTGCAGATCAACCCTGGATATTTGTATGACCTGGCTAATAGGTATACCACATATGAACTCATGTGAAAAGACTTGGTCTTTTCAAGGTTGATCAGCTGCTCATGGAGGTTGTCACTTATCATCCGTGACCAATTGAACATTTTGACTCCAGAGGTGACCTCGTCGATAAAATAATACATCCAACTCTCAAAGAAGGCGCCCTGCGGGTTGCCAGCTATTCTGTTCAGCATCAGCACAATATCCCCAAAATTTTCCTTGAAGTCCGTGCGGCGAGGCCTCTTGGGCAACTTCTTGATTGATGGCTTTGGCTTGTCCATCCAAACCTTGTTGACTGTTGTGGCACATAGATCTGGCTGACTATCATTAGCTTTTGGTCTTATAGACCGTTCTTGAATGCTCTGGAATGCCGAAGGTCTCCTGAATTGAACTTCGTTCAAGTGTGCCAAGATCCTTCCGTCAGGGGCGATAATCTGTCTTTTCTGGGCATCATAATGGCGAGCACATTCCACCATTAACTCTGCACAATCCATTGCCGGAGGGAATCCAGCTGCTTGGAATATCCCGTTTCTGACCATTCTTCTGGCTATTGCTGTGGGAAGTCCCTTCTGACCGTATACTCTTTTCTTGAATTCGTCAAAATCCACATGTCCGAGGTCAGTATCCACGACATTCTTCCACTTTGAGATGACTTTAGTCTCCTTCTGAGCACCCTTGTTGGCGAACTTCATTTTCAGCTTCCTGGATAATCCGCCTTCCGTGTCCGTCAACCTGCAGTCATAAAATTAACATTAATATAAAGACCTTTAAAATAATTTAAACCTCGTGCCTTGGATTCGAAAATTAACTTTCAGCTGTTCAAATAATTAAAATATTGCGAAAAAGCAAGCTGAAAGTGACTTCGATGGAGTTGAAAATTCTGCCAAAACTTCATCAAGATGAAAGTACATAAAAAGATAGCAAATTTAATTGACTAATCACCAAACCTCAGCGAAGGACCGTTAAATGCAAATCAGATTTAAAAATCTGATTTTTTTGAAAAGTGCGCCCCTCTTCAAGAAGAATTCAGCTTTGAATAAATCTCTTTTTCTTTTCCCGCAAAAAATTCCTCAGCATAACACTGCTTCTCTCTCTGGGAAAATTCGACTTTGCTTATGGACGAATTAATTGCCTGACAATTTCGAGAAAGAATAAATTTCTCTTCAGCTGTGTGTGAAAAATGAGTTGCTGAAACTCATTATAATGCTGAAGGATTGAATTTAATTTAGCAACTGCCATATTCTTTCTCGATCTCGATTTGTTTCATTTATCCAAACAGGCAACTTTCCTTTTATTTTCCGACAAGGATCAGTCTCGAGCTTATCCGAGCAAATCTTCAAAATTTGATTTTTTTATTAATGTTTATCTCTGATTTTTCGAATTTTTAAATAAACATTAAATAATTTAATTAAATTCATGGTGAATTTAATTTTCTTCTTGCCGGATTTCATCTCCGCCTGGCGTGCTTTACTTTCGTCCGATTCGTGTCTGGCAATTTTGATTTTGTCCAAGGTATTTTAAATTTCCAAATAGTTGAAAATTAATTATTAAAATATTAAAAATATTTTAATTAAATCCAACCCGTTCGTCTTGGACCCATGGCTATTTCAATTTTTCTTCCAATTTTCTTGGCTAAGAGTTTATTTTCCGATTTCATCCTCAATTTCGTCTAGCCAAACCAAATCTTAAGCCATTCCGTCGAGAATTTCATTGCCAGATCCCTATTTTTCTTTGTCGAGGCGAGATTTTAAGCTTATTTTGCTCCGCCAAAGTCAAATACTTCCTTGCTCAGTCGAATTTTTCTAGGCAATATCCTTGTGCGAATGTCTTCGTTGGGCGAATTTCCTTGATGTCTGACATATTCTCCTTCCTTCTGGCCAAGGACGATCTTACCTTTCTCCCTGCCTTGCGCATTTTTCTTGGGTCAAAGTTGACAACTTCTCGACATTTTCTCCATACTTAGGCAAATTTTACCTCTTTTCCTCATCGTGTTAGGCACATTCCGTTTTATTCTTTGCCACATCCTGATCATCTCTAGCACATGTCCTTTCAATCTTGGCATTTGACCTCTCGAAAGTGTCTCAATACTTGGTCAAAATTCTCAATTTTCCATCCTTTTAGCCTCTGTACTTAGGCAAATATTCGAACCTCTTCTTAGACTTGGCATTAACACTTAGCCAAAAATCATCATCTTATCATCTTAGGCGGACTTCCTTGACATCTTGGACGAAGACCATGGATGTCTTTGATACTTTGTTAGCTCCTTCCAAGCATATGGCGGACTTTGAGACCTCTTTGGATGAACATTTTTGGACGTCCCTCTTTTCTAGGGTGGATTTCCTCAACACTTTAGCATTTATCTCAACATTTTATCCCCTTTGGAAAGGATTTTTCACCTCTTAGGCTCTCATACTTAACCAAATTTCGAAATTTCCCTCTTGGTAGGCATCAACACTTAGTAAAATTTTGATTTTCCTCTACTTTACATGCCTAGGCGGACTTTGGATAGCCTTCAGCCAAGTCCCACCTTTCAAGGGCGGACTTCCTTAGCATTTTGGATGTCCTTTAAAGTGAAAGGCGGACTTTGAGGGTCTTTAGCACATCAAGGGCGGACTTTAGATGGCATTAGGATATCCTCCTTGACAGATGGCGGACTTTGGGACCTTTTTGGACATGTATTTTAGTGAATGGCGGACTTCCAAGGCTCTTTGGACATTCCTTCTTGCATATGGCGGACTTCATAGGAGTCAAGGATGGTCCTGGGCGGACTTTAGAGCATGCAAGGATGTTGCCTCAAGATGCAGGGATATGCTTCATGATGCAAGGGCGGACTTTAAGACTTTTTTGGACATCCTCCTTAGCTGCTGGGCGAATTCCATGACCTTCCAGACCTTCATACACCTTCCTTTATGGCGAATTTTCCAGACTTGAGCAGATTTTTCACAAATTTCACCATTTAAGAACTGATTTTCATGATTTCACCTTCAGATCTGATTGATCTTGAACTGGTTTTGACTGGTTTTTCCAGATTTTTGAACGTTTTCAGTCTGATTTTCATGCTTTTTACTTGTTTTTTCCAGATTTTTCGAAAAAATTTCAAAATTTTCAATTCGATTTTCTGAGAGTTCTATTGAGTTTTTCGAACTTCTGAGTGCGTTTTCAGAACTCGGGACCCTTCTAAAATAGAAACTTTCAGAAAATTTCCAAAAATAGAAACTTTCTAAAAATAGAAAAAGCAACCCTAAAAAATAGGGAACCTTATTTGGTCCAAAAATGCCAAAAATGAAAAATCGAAAAAGCAACTTTCCCTAAAAAATAGGAAGTCTCAGAATTGGCCGAATTCACAGTCGATCTTCGTCTCTTGGGCCTTCTGAGCGCTTCCATGACGTCTACGCATTGATTCAAGCATGAACTACTGACTCGGCTCGGGCAACTCTTGGCAAACTGACCTGAAACCCTTAGCAAAATGATCTCTCGTAACGTTGCAAGGAAGACAGAACCCTAAAACTAACGGCAGGGGGGTCCCCATTGATAGAGCGATGTGAAAGGTCACAACGGTGAACCTTTTCTTGCTTTGGTTCATTATTCTGAGGCTCTTGGAGTGGGAACTGTAAGAGTTTTCAGTAGTCTCCATGGTTGTATCAAAATAATTCAGATGAGGCATAGTAGATTCATATGGAGTTATGGGGATGAGTTGGTTGAGCTCTTGCACAAGATTGTTTTCCTTTTTGCAAGGAGATTTGGAGAAGTCACCTATGCAGTTGTGGCTCTATCAGATACCATATGGAGGTATGCTGAAGGGTTTGATTCTAAGTTGAGTGGGTTATCTTTCCTATTGCACATATTAATGATAGACCATGGCATTGTTGATATTGATTACTCAAAGTCTTTTGGGCATGAGATGCTGCATGGTATTGATTTCAGTCCTTCCAGTTTCTTCAGCTTGAGTTTCAGGGATGGTAACATTCTGGGGTTAAAAGGGAGGTTAGTGCAGTGTTGGCACGATGGTTTCACTTATGAGATCAGAGTGGTGCAACATCGACATGGTTGTTCCTTCTTGAGATGGACATGGGACCCTGGGATTCTACTTGTTTTGGTACAGATCAGTTTAAATTTTTCTAGAGTTGTGGTGGTATTGCTTGAGGGCAAGCAATATTGGGAAGGGTGGACTATAATGTCCCCAGTTTTAGCACTATGCTTTCCAGTGACTGTTAGCCCATTCCCAGATGCCTGTAGGCTAGCCAGATGCAAAATTAGGGTTTCGAGCTGTTTGAAGGCTTCTGTTGTGAATTCAAGGGTTTGCATGTTGGAGTTTTGCAGTTTGGTTTATGGATTCCTTTTGGGTTTTCAAAGAGCTTCAGAAGGATGTGACATGCATTTCAGGGATGTGACATGCATTTCAATCTGGAGTTTGCATGCAGGATTGGTTTCTGGATTCTTTCTGGGTTTTCAGAGAGCTTCACAGTGGTATGACATGCATATGCATTTGACAACATTTTTCAGACTTACTATTTTTAGTAAGTTGTGACGTTTGTCCAGTTTGTGCTCAAAATGCATTTGGAGTCACTATTTTTATCAGTATGCTATTTATAGTAAGTGTTATTTTTAGCAGCTCAGTTTGGGGGTTTCTATTTTTAGCAGTGGTTGGTCATGATGTTGCTATCTTTAGTTGGTCACAGTATTCTTCTATGGTCTTCAGTTTCGCTCAGTTTGGGTGTTTGGCATATACTTACTATTTATAGCAAGTCACCTTTGGGGGAGTTGGTCCTAGGCTAATGTACTTGCAACATCATTATTACTCAGTTTATTTTCGAAGAGCCTAAGATTGCAGTATTGGTTATTTGTTTAATTTGACCACTTAATTCATTTTATAAAGATATATTATAAAATTAAGTTGAGGAGTAAAAGTGGTCATTCGAAGAGTACCTTGAGCCTAGTGAAGCAACTTAAAGTTGGTTTTAAAAGATAAATTGATATTATATTTCCCTCAATGATGTGGGACGCCTAGAGAAGGAAAAAGTTGATTTAAAATGTTTTAATATTATATCTCCTCAAGTGTGAATGCCTATGGGGGAAAAGGATTAAAAATGTTTATTTTTTCTAAAGTGGTGAAGGGCGTTGGTTTCTAGGGAGAATTTGAGAAGCTTTTGGAGTCCAGTCGCCCTAGCTTCTATATATTTTCATTTTGGCTCTCACTTTCTCATGTTGGCTTTGACAACTTAACAAAATGTTGTTGGAATTCTTCCAAAGTGCATGGGCAGCGAACTGAGTATGAAAACCGTCTTCGTTTGGGTTGGTTTCAATTGTGAAATATCCTCCCTAATTAGATAGAGAGTGATTCTACAACATGGATTGTTGTCCCTAATTTTTGACTTGCTAAAAATTGGGATAACCTATTAAAATTTTGATAAAATTTGAAGATTTTCTTTTCTAAGGCACGTTCTACGAGGTGCAAAGGTTAGAAAATTTCAATTTTAGGTCTATAGTCCTTTGGGTTAGCACTTTTTACTCACCCTCGTCCGTTTTTGTGAAATTTTGAGTCATTTTTAGTGTGTTTTTTGGTCAATTTCAGTTTTTTGGGGCATCACTACAAGTAGGGGTTTTGGTTTCCTATTACAAGTTACTTTTTGTTTTAATTTTAAGTTGTAGGAACTTTTTGCTCTTATTGCAAGTTACTTTTTGTTTTAATTTTAAGTTGTAGGAACTTTTTGTTTAACTTACAAGTGATAGGAACTTTTTGCTCCTATTACAAGTTACTTTTTGTTTTAATTTTAAGTTGTAGGAACTTTTTGCTCTCATTGCAAGTTACTTTTTGTTTTAATTTTAAGTTGTAGGAACTTTTTGCTCCTATTACAAGTTACTTTTTGTTTTAATTTTAAGTTGTAGGAACTTTTTTTTCACTTTACAAGTTACTTTTTAAAAGTCACTTGCAATGTCTTCAAAAAGTTCCATTTTCACTTAAGTCACTTGCAATGTCTTCAAAAAGTTCCGATTTTCACTTAAGTTACTTGCAATGTCTTCAAAAAGTTCCGATTTTCACTTAAGTTACTTGTAATGAGCTCCAAAAGTTCCTACTTTAACTTAAATCACTTGCAATGAGTATCTAAAAACCCGATTTGCAAATAAAGGGCATTTTTGAAGTTTTACAAGTTATTTTTTACTTGCAATGAGTATCTAAAATCCCGATTTGCAAGAAAAGGGAATTTTTTTAAGTTATTTGTTATTTTGTTCACTTGCAATGAGCATCAAAAAACTTGAAATGCTTGCAATGAAGTTTTACAAGTTATTTTTCACTTGCAATGAGTCTAAAAACCCGAAATTAGTTTTGCAAGTGTTTTTGTGAATTTTGTAGCTTGCTCTTGCTCATGTGTACCCCGATTGAAGAGATTTTCGCATGAAGAACACTTGGAAAAGTCTGCAACTTTATTAAATCCCCCATTTTTGCTCTACCATTGCCACATTTTTGCAGATTTGAGTTTGCTCAAGGCGCCTAGGGTTTTATTTATTTATTTATTTTTCTTTATTTAGGCTTTTAAACTCTTGTTGCAGGTATGTTCTTTGTTTCTTTTTATTTTTCTGTTTTTGTTGCTTTAAATCTTTTGTTCTTGGGTTGCCTTTCTATGGAGATTGAGATTGCATATTATAAAAAACGTGTATGGCTGAAAACGCGTTTTTCCACTTCATACGCCCTTCATTCATTTCTCCTTCATACGCCATCATTATTCATTCGCCCTTCATTCATAAAAACTTTTTTTTCTCTCTTTCATTTGCCTTCCCATTCACTTTTCATTCATTTTCCTTCATTTCATAATCATTTGCCATTACCATTTTTCTTCATTATCATTATCATTTTCTGCAAAAATGATGCCCTTGGCTGCAAGTTGGGATTTTATAAAACAACTACAAGTAGGAAGTTTTAGTCAAAAGTGCAAGTAGAAGTTTCAAAAATAAACTTGCAATGACCTCTCATTTTTCCTACCTTGCACTTTTTAACTTGCAATATGTTCCAAAAATCCCGATTACGCTTTGCACTTGTTATCAGCCTTCCAAAACCCGAAATTGGTCCAAAATGCACTAAAAAAAACACTTGAAAATGAGTCTTTAGGATCCAATCACAAGTGCAAAACTTGTATTTTCCCATACACATATGAAGTTGCATGCTCATGCTCCACAATTGCATGTCAATGTTCTTGTTTTTCCACACATGTAATGTTGTTTCCAAAACCCGAAATTGAACTTTGGCCTCACTTTTGCAGCCCCTTTGTCTCATTTTCATTAATCCCATTTGCCCACATGACCCATCAAATCAATAATATAAGGCATGGGCCTTGTTTTTCAAACAAATTCCAAGGTTGGAGAATGATACAAAGAAAGAGAAACAACATGACGAAGCTACACAAGGAGTTGAATAAGTGACATGATTGAGCATAGACTGCTTTCAAGACAGAGATGGAAGAATATTTTCCAAACAGCAGCATGAAGACCCACTCAAGGATGATGTAGTTTGAGTCGTATCTTGGACACTTAGAATAATTTCAATTATGCATTTGTAATTTTGTTTTGACAAATTACATGTAAAGTTAGAAATTGTAATGGCAAGTAGCCATGCTACTCGCATTATTGAAGATTGTAATTACATGTAATCAAGTTGCAAGTCAAATTAAATTAGGACTGTAAGTTGGAATAAGTCAATTGCAAGTAGTTGGTGGTTGAGGGAATTTTTCAAGTTAGTTGGGATCCTCCCACCTTTTTCTCATGACCTCTCTCCTATAAATACTTGAGAGGGTCTTTTGTAATTTTGAGTATCTTTTTGGCAAGCAAGAAAATTCTGCAGAAATTTATACTCAAAGACTTTGAGCTTTATAATTGTAAGTTGATCATTTTCAAATAATATCAAAGAGTTGCAGATTTCAGACTTTGTGTTGAATTCTCACTTTGTGTCCATTGTGTTCTTACGTCATTTTGGGACACTTCTATGTGATCATTTGAAGATTGTGGAAGATTGCTAGAGAGAGCTTCAATTAAAATATTTTCAGTCTTTGTGCTGTAAATCTTGAAGATTGAATTCATAGTTTAGAAGTTAAAGAAGAATTGCAAGTCTTTGTGCTCGTGACGATTCCAATTCATAAGTAGTTAATAGATACATCATATTCGCAGACTTTGTGCTGTCATATGTTATCATTAGAATTATCTTTCAAAAGGGTAGATAGGATTGCAGATTTTCAAGACTTTGCGCTTGAGGTTGTTTTCCCGTCCCGAAGGAAGTGACGAAAGTCTTTGAACTTTCAAGAAACTTCATTTCCTTTCTACTGAGTTTATTACAAGTTATTGTTAAAGTTTATATTACTTTTCTGCAAGAGAAAAGAATCTAATCTCTCCTGAAACAAGAGGAAAGATCATCGTTCCACCCATATTTGTTTTTAGTTATTTAGATAGGGGGAGCCTTCCCTTAAATAGGAGAGTTTAACTCACACACTGTGTTGAAATTACCATTTTGTCAAACCTCCTAAGTTTGCAAAATATTCAACCAATAGGGATCACATAGCATTTCACAGAGTTCAATTTACAAGGGTTTTGGTGATTGAAAATGAAGGTATTCGACTAATTTTGATGTGATAGTTTGAGGTTTTGGTGTTTGGATGCTTTGCATCATTTTGGCTTTGATTTGGCATCCATTTGGAGGGGTTATTTCCAGTGTTTGGAGTCTTTCTGTGGATTTTCTGTACTTGCCAGTCACAGGGCTGAAATAGATAATTTGCTCATATTTCCTCTTTGGCTTGAGGTTTCATTCTGGGTATTGCGTCATTGGAATGCTTAGCTCAAGGCGCCCCATTTCGAGTATTCAATTGTAGTGTTTGGTGAAGATTTAAATTTTTTAAAGCAGGTCGAACTTCTCCAAGTGGTGCACTTTTTTGGGCATCATTGAGTAGGGGTTGCTGTTCTATAACTGTTGTTCCAATTCATTATTCAGTGCTGGTTGGTGGTTTTTGAGGTGTTGGAAACTTAGAGACAAACATTGCTTGATCGCCTTGGGAGTTGGAGGTGTTTCGTATCATATTGCTGCTGTTACGAAGTCATTATCAGGTCTGAAACTTCATATATCAGGTCTGATAACTCATTGTAATATTCTGATTTAAAACTGAAAATGAATGTTTGTTGATGCTCATTGAAGTTTCAATTGAAATGCAATGTTATTTAGTATTTCTTATTATTGCAATCATTTCTTTTATGTCATATGCATCTAAAACACATTGAAAAAACAAACTCAACATTGGAAACAATCTCAAACACTGCCTTGGGCAAACATAACAGCAAACAGGGGTTTAAAAAAAAAAAGAAATCAGGGGTGTACGTTACAGGAGTCACTTACTATTTCTAGCAGTATGCTATTTATAGTGAGTGCTATTTCTGGCAGCAGTTCCACACCCAGTTACTATTTCAGACAGTGTGGTAGTGTAGTATTGGTAGAGGATTCTCTAGCTTTCTTGGAGTTCAGAAAGAAAAGTTTAATAACTTATGTTATTTTCTAATGTTGCTTTTTGGACCCCACACCTAGGCTTTATAACTTAAGTTGTTTTTAAAATGTGGGCCTCTCATTTGGATGCCAATATTGGAGGATTATTGCATTTTAAAAGGTTTAGTATTGCCAAGACAAGTTGGATGCCTAAAT
Organism: Sequoia sempervirens; assembly: GCA_007258455.2. Taxonomy (NCBI): domain Eukaryota; kingdom Viridiplantae; phylum Streptophyta; class Pinopsida; order Cupressales; family Cupressaceae; genus Sequoia; species Sequoia sempervirens. The sequence continues at coordinate 26,003 of VDFB02110249.1, forward strand.
TGACAAGTGAAAAGGTTTTTAAAAGATCGTAATATTAACCCAAGAATGTGGCGTCCCTTTTTGGAGGGAATTTGGCGTTTGAACTTTTGGGTTTGGAGGTTATTTATATGCCTCTCTTCCTCCTCATTTGGTTATCCAATTTTATCATAACGAATTGCTGCCGAAATCATTTTAGACTCTTGCTTCAAAGTTGTGTCATGTCCCCAAAATTGTAACACATTAAAATGCAAATAAACAAAAAAATAAAAATACATATTAACAATTTAATGCTAGTATACTCTGGTGTTAAAATATGAAATATTGAGATACAAATAACTAAAAATAAATAAATATCAAAAATGTAAATATAATGACAATCTAAATATTATTATTTTAATTATAATGATCATAGATAATATTATAATTAAAATACATCTATTATAATAAATAAAACAATTAATAATATTAATTGTAAATAACATAATAATTAAAATAATACTTACAAACTAGATCTGACTGTACCTTATTCCTAAAGGCATCAATTCAAATAAGAAGCATGTTAATTACCTTCAAACAACAGTGATTCTAAAATGAGTAATCATTATATTTAAAAGCAGCGATCATTATAGTGTAACATACGATTAGAAAAAAGATAGCGATTCATTAAGGTTTAAACAAACAAATTCCAAGGGGCAGTGATTGGAGGAAGTGACATATCCCAGTCAAAAGGTGCAAAACCATGCCTCTTCAGCAAATCGGGGGTAGAAAGGAAGTCAATCTCAAAGTAGAGAGACAACGATTGGAAAGGAAAGGAAATAAATGGAATAAAGCAAGTTATCTGCTGGCAACTTAGGAAGCGATTAAGGAAATAACAATAATGGATTTATGGGAATGAATATTCTTTAGAATATAAGGATATGAGCAGAGCAAAGAAGTATATTTCTGATTTATGTTGTAATAAGTAATATATACATAAAATCAAATATACACACACACACACATATATATATATATATATGTATGTATGTATGTTTGTGTAGATGTGTGAATTATGTGCAAATATACAATATTGATGCTTGCAGCAATTATTAGGCCTTATAAGTAATTATGATATTTTAAATAAGTATGGATAGTAGAGTCTTATCCGCTTGATCAACACTAATGATATTCTCTAAGTGTGAAGAAAAAATGGATTTAGGGAAACACACATAAGGGATTTGCTGGCAGCAAAGGGATTCAATTGTAATAATTAAAGGATATAATGGATTTTCAAATAAGGTCAAGGTCTTTGTAATGTCCCCATTTTTAGCACTACACTTTCCAATGATTGATAGCCTATCCCCGGTGTGCTATCGGCTAGTCAGAGGTAGAATTAGGGTTTTAGGCTACTTGGTGGTTTCTTTTGAAGATTCAAGGGTTTGCCTGTTGAAGTTTGGCTGTTTGGATTCTGGATTCCTTCTGAGTTTTCAGAGAGCTTCGCAGTGGTATGGCATGCAACTGCGTTGGGCAACCTTTCTGGACTTACTATTTTTAGTAAGTTACGATGGCTACATCTTAGAGTTTGGGATTTTGGATTACAAATTCTTTCTGGGTTTTCAGAGAGCTTCGCAATGGTTCGGTTTGCACATTGATCCGAGCAACTTGTTGAATTTACTATTTTTAGTAAATTCTATTTTTGGTAGTGGTCCTGATTGGCCTCAGTACAGTTGGCTTTCCTCTTTAGGAAGTTCAGTGGAAATGTTGATTTTTGGCTTCATGATGCAATTTTTGGGTGAGAAGAGTTATTTTAAATTAATAATGTTATATTTTCACTTTATCCCCTTAGCCTAGCATCACAAATTCAAGTTTTTCAAAAAAAGGGGGAACTTGAGGACGCCTCATGAGGAGTTATTTTTGATATTTCTAAAGTGAAAATGTCACCTTGGGAAATGGATGCCAATTTGGAGAGGTGGATTACTTTATTAAAAGAATTACTTCATTCTTGGAAAAGGGCGACTTGGAGAAGTAATGAAATTGCATTTGAATTTGTATTTCACTTGAAGGGGGAAATTGAAGTCAACTTGGAATTTGAATTTGGGCACACCTTCTAGAGGCTTCTAGAAGATCATCACAAATCTATAAAAGGGAGTCACTTGTTCTTCATTTCTCATCCATGAACAAATTATATCGATATGCTGCCGAAATGGTGAGTGAATGCTTCGAGGGATGCATACCTCCTAGCTTGGGCTTGACTTGTTGCTTGAAAGATAGAAACTAGTTGAGATATTGCTGTTCTTATTCTCTGAAAGCAGAATGGAGCACATTGTAGTTGAGTTTCTTGCATTTCAATCAGTTTTTGGAGTTGCTGGTCCATTGTAGCTGATTGAGGTTTTTATTCATAAGTCATTGAGTAAATTTTATATGGTTATGGGTAGTTTACTAATCCATTTCTCAGCTAGGGGTGACCCTTTTTGCAGGTTTGCAGATTTTATTTTGGAGTCCTTGATTTTATCTAGTAAAAATTGTCCCTCTTGAGGCCGTACCATTTTGTTTTGCTTGGAAAATGTTTAGAAAATAAAATTACAAGTTTTTAGAGTCATTTCTCGATTAGAATTTGGTCACCATCTTCATAGTGTTCATTTGCATCAGATTTCATGTCATTTGGACAAGTCTAGAGAGAGTTATGAGCATTTTAGTGAGTTACAATGTTGTTGGTTATGCATTTTCAGTCATTGTTCAGTCATATCAAATTGTAAGATTTTGTCTTTGGGGTTGAGTTTGAGTATTGGAGTCATGTTGTGCATTGGGGAGACATTATGTAATATTGCAACATTGATAGACTTCTAATTTAGTGTTCTTGGCAGGCAACTCTTCTCATTGTAAGGCTGTTACAGTAGTACTGTTCAGCCATTTCTATTTCTTGCTAAGTTACATTGTATTCCCACGATTGTGGAAGAGACTGGCTCTCACTCAGCCTTTTTTGTAATGTATTAGATCCTCATCATCATATGATAGCAGCTAGCTCACCTCGAGCTTGGGGTGCACATGCTTGATGAATGAGTTACTTTCAGCACTGCATTGTCATCAATAGAATCTCCACCATATGATAGCGCCATCCCCATCTTGGGTTTGGAGTGCACATGCTTGGTGTCGAGTTTACTTTCCAGCATTGCATTTCTTTTCATAGTACCTCCGCCATATGGTAGCACCATTCCCACTTTGGGTTGGAGAGCACATTCTTGGCATTGAGCTTCTTTCAGCATTGTAATACTTTCAAGTTGCTACTGACGACCCTCTTGCCATATGACAACATCATTCTCATCTTGAGATTGAGTGCGCATTCTTGGCAAAGAGTTACTTTCCGATTGCTGGTTTTGGTCTAAGCTAACCTTAACGGGTGCTTATTGTGCTGGTGTGTTCATTCAAAAATTGAAAAAAATTGGCCGGCACATTACAATCTCATACATATCATTGCTGTCATGTCCCCTTCCGGTTGACATCTCTCGAGCTTATGATTAGCCTATTATGCAACCCTTGTAGGCTGATAGGATGGATAGAGGGTCTTGATGGAGTTTGGCTTTGGCTTCGGTGTCAAAGTTTTTTGGCTTTCTCGGGCTCATTCGACACCATTTGTCAATTGCTATTGTTAGCGATTTGGCTCAACAGCACCCTACTATTTTTAGCAAGATGGTTTGGTCATATGTAATCACTCACTTATTCGCCACCGGTTGTGAATCGGATATTTTTGAGGAAGATATTAATATTTAATTTTTCGTTTTATATTATAAAGTTATAATATTTTAAATATTATAACTTAAGTGATTTTGTCAAGGGGGTCGACCATCATTGAAGGGGCCATTTTTAATTATAATTTATAATTAAAAATGTGATTGAAAACTATTGAAATATTAAAAAGAAAAGTTTGAATTTATTTTAATGATACCTAATTGAGAAAATTCGAGCTTTTGAGGAATATAAGGGTTTCTCATTGGAATTCGAGCCATTATGATTGAAGTCGAATTTTTGCTGAGTTTTTCTTCTGAGAACAGAGCCAAGGGTTCCAGTTTTCAACTTGCATTGGAGAACGTGCAATCTTTAGTGTGTGCGATTCAGAGGCTATGAAATACCAGCTGATTTATTGCCAGTCAGAGAGATAACATCATTCAGAAGTTATCACAGAGCTTCATAGTTGTTGCATCATTCAGGGTTTTGATCTGGAGTTCATCCGGAAAGAGTTCTTTATGCCAGACGTCCATTTTGCAAGCTTTAGATACATCTTCCAAGAGCCGTACAATTCTCTTTACTGCTGTTACCAGATCCGTATTGCTGTAGCAGGCCGTACCACTCAAGTACAGGCCGTACTTTTCCTCTGGAGCAAATCGCCTACCTTCCTTGCAGTCTGACTTCACAGCAGGAGGCGCCTTTGCATTTGGAAGCGTTTGATATCATCTGGCGAAGGGAGAGTCTTCATCTGGATAGCCGTACTGACTTAATGTTTCTCAAGAGCGGCTGCAACCAGGTTTTTGAAAATTACAAATCCACTTGTCTTTTTACTTGCATGTCAAAGATCCAACATTGTAGTGATCTAGAATGAACAATAAACATATTGGATATCTATTTCATTAGCTAATTGCTTCAGTTCGCACCTCTTTGAATTTATTTAGATTTTTGAATCATTTCTTGCAAAATCGCATTTTACCATTTATGCACAAAAAACACAAAAAAACCAAAAAACGTCAAAAAACAAGCAAAACATAGACAGTTCAGAGATCAATTAGAACAGGGGTTTCTACAACCGCTCACACTCTATGATAGCATAATCATAATCCTTTATGTATGGCTGATTGGGTTATTTGCCAATCTGAATTTGATATTGCTAATATGATTATTTGCAAGTCTGAATTTGATTAAATTACTATGTGTGTATTTGCACCATGATAGAAGAGGGGAGATTACAAAAAGGAATAGTGATGGGGCACTCCCTAGGTACACCACCTCTATAATGGAGGACCAAGTTGTCCTATAATGGAGAATGAATGTGTTCTATAATGGAGGATCTATTGTCCTATAAGGGAGTGCCAAGTGTCCTATAATGGAGAACCAATGTGTTCTATAATGGAGGACCTAGTGTCCTATAATGGAGGGTCAATGTGTCCTATAATGGAGAACCAATGTGTTCTATAATGAGGGACCAAGTAGTCCCAAGGAAGCCAAAGGGGTACTTGCCTTTGAGCCTAGGAGAGTTGGGTCACTAGGACACTCCTTTGTAACCTCGCCCCCCTATCATGGTATAGCAATATAAAAAGACCAATCATGAGGAAATAGGGAAAGATGGCAAGATTGGGGATAACAGAAAAATTAGAATCCTTACTAGGTAGGCCATCTCATATGAATGGCATTGGCCATATGAGGCCAAAGGGGTACTGGCTTTTAGTCCAAAGGGTACTGCTTTTAGGCCTAGAGAGGCTAAGGACACCCCATCGAGTCACTCTCTTCCATGTTCATCCATGGTTGAACATCCCTATGATAAGGCAATAACTAGATTAATGAATTTACTATCGATTTACTAATGTTTAATCATGATACTCTACTTGTTAAGTTATTATTGTAATTTTTCTCTAACTTGTTTGCAGGGATTAAATCAAGCCAAGGTACTCTCTAAAATCCATTGTTTTCTTGGGAAATTGGTAATTTAGGTTAAAATTAGTATAATCCCTATTAGGGACATTACAAGTGGTATCAAAGCATGTTCCTGTCATCATGTGGGACATTCCCACATTAACTACCTTTCAATTAGAATTAACTATTCAAAGTAAGCCAATAATGCATGTGTGTGCCTTCCATGTATATACTTTGTGACTTAAAGTGTATATTGTGTGCTCATGTGTATACTAGGTGACCTTGGGATGGTGGACGGGCCTGCGGTGTAGTATGGGATGCATTGAATCCCCTTCTCAGTTGTCAGACTGTATACTTGGCCTTGTGGGGTTGAGGGCGAACTCGTCGTGTAGTATGGGATGCGTCAAATCCTCTTCCCATTTTTTTACTGGTGCAGAAAATTGAAGGAAAAGATAGGACCCACAATGTAGTGTGCAATACACCGATATTCTTTCTATCTGGGATGCATTATGGACGTGTGTGTCAGCCATTGTGTATGTGATGAATGTTAGAGTTAGTCACTGTGTATTTGTAATGTATGGTGGAACTCGTCATTGTGTTTATGATTACTTTATTCTTAAAAAACTATGAAAATGTTAAAAAAGTTGTCTATCAAGTTGCTTGAGCTACTTGGTTGCGTGCTTGAGCTACCTAGTTGTCTACTTGAGCTGGCTGCTTGTTTGCTTGAGCTACTTGTTTTCCTGGTTGACCTACTTGCCTGTGTGCTTGAGCTGGTTGTTTGCTTGCTCGAGCTACTTGTTTGCTTGGTTGAGCTACTTGCCTGCTTGGTTGAGCCACTTGGTTGTTTGCTTTAATTTTTGATTCATGTGGTTTTAATTTATATTGATTCACAAACTCCAACTCGTGGGTTTTGAGTGTTATGGGGAAATAGTAGAACTTAAGAATATTAGTCAATACATCATCCTCATAACTAGAATAACCATCACTTGGGTTAGAACTTCCAAAGCTAATATCATCACCACAAGGAGCAACATCTTAAAATTACACATCTTAGATTATGATTGCTTGAGGGCAAGCAATCTTGGGCGGGGTGGACTGTCATGTCCCCAAAATTGCAACACATTGAAATGCAAATAAACAAAAAAATAAAAATGCATATTAACGATTTAATGCTACTATACTATGGGGTTAAAATGTGAAATATTGAGATAACTAAATAAAATAAATATAAAAAATGTATGTAATGAACCTCACCAATTTTTTTTTGTTTTTCCAATAAACAATTCAGCTCAATCATAATAGTCACCCGTTAAGGTTAGCCCAAAACCAAACTCTGTTGGAAAGTAACTCTATGCCAAGAATGCACACACAACTTAGGATGAGATTGGTGTTGACATATGGCATCAAGGGTCGTTAGAAGCAACTAAAGGAAATACAATGCTGAAGGAAAGCTCAACACCAAGTATGTGCTCTCCAAACCTAAGGTGGGTATGGCGCTACCATATGGCAAAGGAACAACTGAAAATGATGCAATGCTGAAAAGTAAACTCAACACCAAGCATGTGCACTCCAAACCCAAGACGGGAATGGGGCTATCATATGGTGGAAAATCTATTGATAACAGTGCAGTGCTGAAAGTAACTCAATCATCAAGCATGTGCACTCCATGCCCAAGGTGAGCAAGGCCTATCATATGATGATGAGGATCTATGCAATACAATGAAAGACTGAGCGGGGCCAGTCTCTTCCACAACCGTGGGAATTACAATAGACTGAGCAAAGACTAGTCTCTTCCACTAACATGGGAAAATATGAAATTTGAAGAATTAAAATAGCTGAACAGTACTACTATAGCAGCCTTACAATATGAGTTTCTCCTGCAAATATCATTGTATTTGAAATGTCTCAATGCTACAATGAAGTATTATATCTCTCCTATCATCAAATGACTCAACCCACACAAAACCCAACCCAAAAGATAAATTTCTACAATCTGATTTTGACAGACTAGCAACTGAAAATGCACAAACCAACAACTACAAAACTCACTAAAATGCTCGTAACTTCCTCAAAACTACTCCAAATGACGTGAGACCAAGTGCAATGAACTCCTAGGAAGATGGAAATCAAGTTAGGACCAAGAAATGACTGCAACAGCCACTCAATGAATTATCTAAACATTTGCCAGGCATGACGAAGTAGAGCGGTCTCAAGAAGAGCAACTTCTGCAAAATAAAATCCAAATCTTCATTTTAAAATCTGAAACTCTCCAAAAGGGGGTGCCCAGGGATGACAATGACATATGCAAACTACCCAGAACAATATAAAATTTATTCCATGACTTATGAATAAAAACTACTTTCAGCCATGAGTGGATCAGCAACTCAAAAACTATCAAAACTACAAGAAACTCAAATACAATGTGCTCAATCTGCTCTCAAGAGTCAAGAACAACCATCATCTTCGCTAGTTGCTATCTTTCAAGCAAGAAACTAAGCCAAAACTAGGAGGTATGCATTCCTCGAAGCAACTCACTCACCATTCCGATAGCATAACAATGTAGTAGACAAGAGATGATCAAAATGAAAACCCAACCTCTTCTTATATAGCTTTTGATAAGAACTTCTAGAAGCCTCCAGAAAGTGCGCCCAAATTAATTGAATTTTAAATCCACATTTCCACTTGTATTTGTATTTTATTTAATCTTCAATTATCTCCTTCCTTGGGTGTCCAAACATGAGGAGATTAATTTATTTTAATAAAATAAACTCTTCCTCCAAAAAGGTGTCCACTTCCTCAAGCATTATTTTTGACCTTAGAAATATTTAAAGTGGCCTCCTGATGAGACGTCCACCCCTCAAGACCCCCTTTTTAAAACAACTTAAAGTCATACTGCTAGGCCAAGGGGTTAATGTGAAAATATAACATTCTTTTAATTAAAATAACTTATCTCACCAAAAATGCATCAAAAGGCCAAGAATCAACAATACCAACTGAGCGGCCTGAAGAGGAAAGCCTGCTGAACTGATGCCAACTGAACTGCTTCCAAAAATAGAATTTACTAAAAATAGTAAATTTAGAAAGTTGCTCGGATCAAAGTGCATGTGATACCATTGCGAAGCTTTCTGAAAGCCTAGAAAGAATCTGCAATCCGCAATCCCAAACTCCAAGATGCAAACCCCATAATCTTCAGAAGAAATCATCAAGTAGCCGAAAACCCTAATTCTGCCACTGACTTGCCTACAACACACTGGGGATAGGCTACCAATCACTTGAAAGTGTAGTGCTAAAAATGGGGACATTGCAATGTAAATATAATGACAATCTAAATATTATAATTATAATTATAATGATCATAGATAATATTATAATTATAATACATCTATTATAATAAATAAAACAATTAATATTATTAATTGTAAATAACATAATAATACAAATAATACTTACAAACTAGATATGACTGTACCTTAATCCCAAAGGCATTGATTCAAATAAGAGGCATGTTAATTACCTTCAAACAACAACGATTCTGAAATGAGCAATCATTATATTTAAAAGCAGCGATTATTATAGTGTAACGTACGATTAGAAAAAAGATAGCGATTCATTAAGGTTTAAACAAACAAATTCCAAGGGGCAGCGATTGGAGGAAGAGACACGTCCTAGTCAAAAGATGCAAGACCATGCCTCTTCAGCAGATCGGGGGTATAAAGGAAGCTAGTCTTGTAACGACCTAGTCTGTTCGTAACGTAAAAAGATGTTAATTTACATCCTACGAGTAAGTAAACATGTTAACATAACATTGCAATAAAAAATTTCCTTTTCTTCATTGATAATACATGAACAAGATGCCATATCAAATTACAATAAGGATTCCATTTCGCTATAATAACTTCACAAGTATATGAAACAAGAATACATACCTTAACTAAAATAGCTCCAATGAGTTTTAGAACAAATAGTAGTAAGAAGGTCCAAGAGATCGTCCTTTCAAATCTTGGTACATCAGTCGCTTGTTGTGGAGGAGAAACATCACTCGAGCGCTTTTCTGCCATCATTCGATAGATGGCCCTCCCTTCGAAAGAAGAGATTGGTAGGGTATTCGTTAACGATTACCAACTGAGCATAGTGCTGTGTCCTACACAACTAGAACCTTGCTCTTTCACAATCTCAAACTATTATAAGGATCACAATGAACTGATAGTGTAGTCTCAACTAACTCACATCTATGTGGAAGTCGTACATTTCACTACTTTGGCCAAAGTATTCTCATTTAGGACTTCGAATAAAGGTCATCTATCATAAACACTACTTAGGGCCGATTTGACTTAAGGCTATCTTACACTATGCATAGGTTTAGTCCTTCATTGGATTATCTTTCATCCCAGACTATCCTATGACATACTAACCTAATAGAAATGTAATAGCATAACAAGTATTCACAAAATCCCATCCTATATGGGAAGTCCTCTTCCTAGGAGTTTCATAAGCTTCTCTAAGTTAATCCAATAACTTAAGCTTTGTTCATAACTTAATTCATTGCCATCATTTCTGTCCTAGTATTTAGTAGCTAATGCATCCAATATTCTCCTTATATGGAGATCATTCAAATTATGCAGTATTCAACTAAATGCATCCTTTATCCCTAAACAATTCACTTCTCAAGCATAAACATAGAATACAGTTTGCAAGAAGTAATTCACTTCCTAAGCATAGACAACAAGTATAATTTCATGAAGTAATTTGAATGGAAAATAAAGATAGTAGAAGCATATCCCATGCCTGTGAATTGCTTTTCCACAGATTGTTGATGTCACAACCTTCTATTTGATCAATCCCAACTTCTAGCTTCTCAAACACTATCAGCTTCTCTCAGTTTTCTCTCTTCCTCACACAAGGTTAGCACAAGCAGAATTGATATGAAACAGAGGTAATCAATCAGCAAGGTTGTATTTTGGTATGAATAACCTGCTCAATTTCTAAACTCAGATTTGATGAAGAGCTGATTATTGCTTCCAGCTGGTGAATATATAAACTCAAAAATGAAGATGGATTAAGAAGAATTGTAGACTGAACAAGTAAAATGGCTGTATACAGAAAGGCTCTCAAGAATACTAGACAATAGTTGCTCTCAGCAATAGAGGAATTTCGAATTTTGAAGCCCGTGAGAAAGAATGAGCAGGGTGGCTTTATATAGAGCCCCCTGTTCAACAATCTTCCACATTTGGAGGCATGAAAACTGACAAAACTCCATTTGGAATAATTCAAATGAAATGTGACAAATTTCAATGCTTACACACAGCTTCAGAAGAGGTAAGTCGACTTCCAGCAATTCATAGACTGATTCAAACCTTTGCATATGTTAAAAATGATGAATCAACACCTACAGGTATCTCCAATATTGGCGCCATTGCAGAGATTTGTTTGTTGATTCCATTCACTGAATTAGTCAAGGTTATTTGCCCCACCACTTTGCCTACATTTGTGGTTCAACTGCCAAACTTTTAGGGCTGCGTTTCCATTCACGAGAAGACCTGGTTAGTGTTTCATGTGTTTTTCCGTTCCAGCGCGAGTTTTCCAAGCGTGGCTTCCTCCAATAACACTTCAGAATTAAACTCAAATATTTCACATTTGCTTAAGTCCGATGGCGTATGGATAAATTTTTATAATTTTTTTCCAATAGTTCAAAATTATATTGAATTGATTTATCAAATCGGCTTCCATAGATCAAAAGATCTTAATCGATTTATGCCTTGGTTCATAGTTTAAAATAAAGTCTTTATTCTTAAGACTTAACTATGAGATAAATCCATTTATTTCAAATTAATTAATACATAAATTTTAACATATATTATATATTATTTATATATATAGATATATTAGAGTAACATTATTATATATATATATATATATATAAATAAATAAATAATTACTCTGCGGAATTAATATATATATATATATATATATATATATATATTCATGTTTATACAAGCTGTCGGACAATAATAAAATAATATTATTAATAACCATAAATATCATTGGGTATGAGTATATATATACATGTATATATGTCAGTATCTCTATATGCACGTATTTGTATGTATACCACGTCGATGCATTCGTATGAGCATATCCATTTGCCATCATACGTCTATATTGATATGAATATACCTACAGACACGCGCATATACTATATACATGTATATATATATGCCCATCTTCTAACCAATAATGTTATCATCTAATGCTCGTAATAACATAAACAGATACATAGGTAAACATCACTTATTCTCACATGAAGAAGTAAACAAGACTCCTAAAGCCTACGGATAACTTATCAAGACCAACATAACTGACTTGGTTCCTCCCAACCTATAATGATGTGTGTGTATGCTCAAATGGTTCTTGTTGCTGTTTACTCCACCAAGCTCCTCTCCTGAGTGATATTTCTCTACTTGGAGGAATGATTCGCACACCTGCATTTAATGACACAACAACAGGAGTCATATGTTCACAACAAAGCAGTTTGCATGAAACATCTCAAAAGTTAGAATAAACATTACTCTATAACTTTGCATTCAACATTCATCTAGGATTACATCAATGGAAGTAACAATCAAATGAGACTATAATTAAATGGAACACATTCATATTGATAACAAGAACAACATGTTTTATTCATCTCAATGATTCAATCATTGCAATCATTTTCCCTATGCAATAGTAGCTATACAATTGGGGTGTAACAAGTCTCAAAGCAGAGAGACAACGATTGGAAAGGAAAGGAAATAAAGGGAATAAAACAAGTTATCTGCTGGCAACTTAGGAAGCAATTAAGGAAATAACAATAATGGATTTATGGGAATGAATATTCTTCAAAATATAAGGAAATGAGCAGAACAGAGAAGTATAATTCTGATTTATGTTGTAATAAGTAATATATACATAAAATCAAATACACACACACACGTGTGTGTGTGTGTGTAGATATGTGAATTATGTGCAAATACACATTAATGATGCTTGCAGCAATTAGTAGGCCTTATGAGTAATTATGATATTTTAAATAAGTATGGATAGTAGAGTCTTATCCGCTTGATCAACACTAATGATATTCTCTAAGTGTGAAGACCAAATGAATTTAGGGAAACACACATAAGGGATCTGCTGGCAGCAAAGGGATTCAATTGTAATAATTGAAGTATATAATGGACTTTCAAATAAGGTCAAGGTCTCATACATATCACTGCTCACACTCTATGATAGCATAATCATAATCCTTTATGTATGGCTGATTGGGTTATTTGCCAATCTGAATTTGATATTGCTGATATGATTATTTGCAAGTCTGAATTTGATTAAATTACTATGTGTGTATTTGCACCATGATAGAAGAGGGGAGATTACAAAAGGGAATAGTGATGGGGCACTCCCTAGGTATGCCACCTCTATAATGGAGGACCAAGTGTCCTATAATGGAGAACCAATGTGTTCTATAATGGAGGACCTAGTGTCCTATAATGGAGGAACAAGTAGTCCCAAGGAGGCCAAAGGGGTACTTGTCTTTGTCTCAAAGTGCCTTTGGGCCTAGGAGAGTTGGGTCACCAAGACACTCCTTTGTAATCTCGCCAACCTATCATGGTATAGCAATATAAGGAGACCAATCATGAGGAAATGGGGAAAGATGGGAAGATGAGGGGTAACGGCAAATTAGAATCCTCACTAGGTAGGTCACCTCATATAAATGGCATGGGCCACATGAGGCCAAAGGGGTACTGCCTTTTAGTCCAAAGGGTACTACTTTTGGGCTTGGAGAGGCTAAGGACACCCCATTGAGTCACTCTCTTCCATGTTCACCCATGGTTGAGCATCCCTAGGATAAGGCAATAACTAGATTAATGAATTTACTATAGATTTACTAATGTTTAATCATGATACTCTACTTGTTAAGTTATTATTGTAATTTTTCTCTAACTTGTTTGCAGGGATTAAAGCAAGCCAAGGTACTCTCTAAATCCATTGTTTGCTTGGGAAATTGGAAATTTAGGTTAAAATTAGTATAATCCCTATTAGGGACATTACAGGTTGATATGCCTCCTAGTTCTTCTTTAGTTCCGAGTTTGCAAGATAACTCCTAGCTGAACAGTGGATGCTTCTTCATTCAGAGGTTGCAGATTGAGCTTCATTGGTGATGGCTTCTTTCATGTTTTTTGATCTTGTGGGTTTTGATGTTTTCTGATATTTTGGTGTGGGTGTGAGTTAGATTTTCAGTTTGATATCTTTTGGAGTGATTTAATCAGTTTTTTGTGTTGCTAGTTTGAGTATGGCTGAAGCACGTTTTTATTCGTAGTGTTTTGAAGAGTTGGAATAATTTTGTGGGTATTGGCTTAATACTTTTCTTGCTCCTGGGTGCCCCTTTGCCTGGAGTTTCATAGTTTTTGGTGGTGTGCTTGATTTTTACTGGCTGGTCGCCCTACCTGGGAGGTTGTACAGTTTGCTAATGGTGCCTTGGGTTTCATGCCAGAGACTTGTTACTAGTTTCAAGGTGTTTGTCAGTTGGAGTTTGGACGCACAGGGCTGCTTTTCAATTTGCCACTGATTTGAGGTCATTCTGAGGAGCTTGGAGAGAGTTATGATGATTTCATGAGGGCTGATTGAAGATACTAGTTCGTTGTCCTTTTATATCAGATTGCTGCCATGACATATCAAACCTGGTTGTATTCATTGTTTCCTCATATTTTCATGATATATTGTATTAGACTCCATTTTGTAATGCTGATATAGTAGCATAGTTGGAAGACTCGCCCCAAAAAAAACTTGCCAAGCCAAAAATTGGAGAGTTTTTAAAACTTAGCAAAATACTCGGGAACTTAAAAAATTGCTTAAATTTCATTAGAAACACATTTTTTTTTGCAAAATTCAATGACATGATGAATACAATGAATCCATAAATGAGTACAAAAGTGTTTTCTATTAATTTTGATTAACTTTAATGTAAATTGATTACAAAATCACATTCTCATGCGGAATCCCGATGGCTAAAAGCCTGAAAGTTTGATACATGAACAGTAAAACTAGAACTAGAAGCAAATACTAAACAATAACTAAATACAACATGCTAGACTTTCCTCTTCCCTAGTCTAGCAGCAACTAGGGAAGGGGTGGGACCTCTAGGCCTACCGTGTGTGCGTGGTGGTGGTGGCGGTGCTACTGCTGCTGGCTCCTCAGCTGGCATGGAAGGCTGAGCCTGTGGCTCTAGTTGAATCTCATCCATATCCTCAGGAATGTCCTCCAACCCTACATCTCTTGATGCACCCACATCCTCCATTGCCTGTCTCTCGAAGTCAAGGATCTCATTCGTGCTAAACAATGGAGGTTGCTCATCTTGCCCTGTCCAATTACTGTAAGGATCTATCTCATCTAAATCAATAGGATCTAGTGATTTTTCTTCTACTCTCTTTGTGTGCAACTAAAGGTTGTATTGCACAAAGACAAGGTCATTGAGGCGCTTTTGTGCTAACTTGTTCCTCTTCTTCGTGTGAATGGTCTCGAACAAGCTCCAATTGTGCTCACAACTGGATGCACTACAAGGCTAACATAGTATTCGGAGGGCAATTTTTTGTAGATGTGGGGTATTTCCACCCCAATTTTTCCACCAAACCTCTAAAAAAAAAAATATTAAAGAGTTAGAAAACAAAGTCAAACTCAAAAGTCAAAACACATTTTATCAAATTATAAGATGCATGTGAAATAAACTTAAAAGTTAAAGACTCCCAATTTTATACCTGGTGGCAGAGTGGTTCTTCCTCTCATAGCTAGCTCCGTAGAAAAGAGATTACCACTTGCTTCCCTATATATATCCAACTCGTTGATGATGAGATCTCTCACTCCAACCTTGGATTCCATCCTCTAAATGCATGTTGTGAGCCCCTCCATAACCTCTCCATTAGGATTGGAGAATCTCTCTGAGAAGATATAAGAAGGGTTGAGGAAGCACCCTGCTGCATGGATGGGTTGGTGGAGTTGATTGTTCCACCTCCTATCAACAATCTCCCATATGGGGTCAAATTTGAGGCTGTCTCCCATTGAATAACTTTTGATAGCCTCCTTGGCCCTATTCATGGCCTCATAAATGTATCCCATTGGGTTTTGATCCCCATCTACCAAGCGAAGGGCTCTAACCAAGGGCTTCGACACCTAGATTAAAAATACAAAAAGATCAAAGTTAGAAATTTATAATGAAAGGCTTAAAGTTAAATTAAAAAATATATATATTTATATTCAACTTGAGTTTAAAATTAAAATGAAAGCTTTGAAGTTACCTTCACGATCTCTATAGCTTTTTGTGCAAACAAGGGGTCAAAGACTATTGCAGCAACTCTCTCTCCTTCGGGCTTCTTTGAATATGAGGAGTCATTCCATGCTTGACTCACGAACATTTGTTTTAAAGAGCCCAAAGAATCCAAAATGCTTTGCAACGTTAGGAAAATCGTTGCAAACCTTGTGGCACTTGATCTCACCAACTCCTTCCCTCGTGTATGCTCTCTCATCAAATTAAGAACCCAAGGGTGATTGCAGATATATTTTGTGATGCTCCTTGCATCATCTACAATCGGTCCCACCCAAACAAGTTTTCCTATGTCCTCCAAAAGAAGGTCAAGGCAATGGGCCACATCGAATGATATGTTATTGAAATACCAAAAGTCAGCACATGCCATGTCGGCATGTTGATGCACTTCCTTGTTCCACCTTGTAGCTTCTAATGACATCTGTGCTCCTAGTGTGTTTCGCAGCACAAAAAAACTCTGTGGGTTGCGTGAAGATGAAGATGGTGGTGGCACTGGAACTCTACTCGAACTAGAGGAAACAAGGGGCCTAGAGGATAGTGTGGCTGTGGCTATGCCATGAGTGTGAATCCATGGACCACGAAGAGAGCCTACAATGCCAATATCTCCCCCCTCATCTGTCTCTATCTCCATGTACTCTGCCCCGTGCTTCTAAGTCTGACCATGGGCATGCACATGTCCACTAGCCATGGTTGCTGCTATGGCTCTTTTTGCCCTCTCCCTTTGCATTTTTCTTTCCTTGGCAACTGAAAGTAGGGAAAGCATCTCTCTTCTAATCTCTTCTTTGGGATTCTCACAAGGCTTGGCATCACGTTGATGAATGCCTGCAAGATGGTATTTGAGGCGATTTATGCCTCCATAATATGTATTCTTACACTCACTGCAAACAACTGTTCCAGGTATGTGCCCTCTCACAGTATACTTCCATGTAGGGTCTCTAGCCTCTATAGGACGAGTGCTTGGAACCCATGATGATGGTGTGGGCGAGGTGGAACTTGATGTTGAACCAGAGCCAAAAGCCATTATAGTGTGTATTCAATGATCAATCTACACATACAAAAAATATGTACAATATATTAGTTTTTTAATACAAAAAAATTAAAAAAACAACCTATGTCATTAAAAGATCTCTCTAAACTTGATTTAAATTGATACAAATGTGTTTAAATGAATTATAAATTAACATTATTAACTAATATAATCATTCTACACAAAATATGAACCTAGGTTTGAAAATTTCAAAAAAAATGAAAAAAATCAACAAAAGATTGTGATGAATCTTGTTTTTTGGATTCTAAATGCAAAAAAATTGTTTCTTTGTGCTCTATCATGTCTTTTTTTTGAATTTGGAATAAGTATTTTGCAAGAATGAAAGAAAATGATTAATCAAAAACAAAAGCGCTACCTGTGAATCGAATTTCCCTTGAAAATCCACACAAAATGGCGTTTGAATCTGCTCTCATCGATGGTAGATCATTGGAAATGATGTCTCCTTGCTTTGGGGGGGGGGGAGGGTGTTAGCTCTCCACACAAAGTCTCAAGTTATTTTGAAATGAAATAAACATCAAAAAAGACGTTTCTGACTTTATGTTCTGCGTAGGCGAGTTTTTCTGTCAGACTTGCGAGTTTTTCTGTCGGACTCGCGAGTTTTTGGCGAGTACTCGCCGAAAAAACTCGAAAAAACTCGGCCAGAAAAGCTTGGCGAGTTAAACTCAAAAAAACTCGGCAAGTTTTCTGCGAGTCAGCCAACTATGTATAGTAGTACTAATCAGCTTTCCACTTTTAGTTATTTTGTATTACACTCCCGTTGAAGAAGTGGTTGAGCTCTCTTTAATTTCTTGTTGCCCGCTAAAAAGTGGAATTGGCTGGCTATGCTGGCAAGTTCTTTACTTTAGTGTTACCCGGGGACGCGTCCCCAGGTCTAAATCCCCCCGTCCCTGTCCCAGAAACGGCTAGGGGGACGACAGTAATGTATCATGTTCTTTTTATTTTGATTTTCATATCGTAACTGAAAAAAAAACTATATTGGCAATGAATTCTTAACAAAAATGTTTGTTGGCATTTAAATTCGCACCTCTGGTATTCGTATTTGAAACGGACAACTATGCACAAATAAACTGCTCTTCAAATTAGGAGGGGAAGCTCCCTTTTGCTGATGGTGTTTGAAAGAAAGTAAACTAAAACTAAGTTGCCTATCTTTTTGATCAGCTTAGAGCACAAGGTTTATTAAACACAAACGTCGTAGCTGAGATTTTCTGATTTAAAGAACTTCAACTACGACTAACTTAAACTAGAGACATTCCTAACTTCTCAAGTAATAGTAGAGCAAGAGAAATTAGAAATAAACAAGGTAGATTTTCTGACAAAGTACTTCAATAACCTCTCTCTCAACAAACACCTACACACTTCACTGTAAGTTGAAATCAAGATCATAAAAGCAGAACATAAATAACGGAAATCTGAGATTTTGGACCAAGGCAAAGGAGGCTCATGATTTTATTACTCAAATCTCTGGAACAGAACTCCCTTCTAACATGCCTGGAACAAGAGGTTGCAGCTAAAGAGGCTTGCAATCTTGCTCTTACACACTAGAAAACAGCAATTACACTAACTCCTTGTTGGCTAAAGAGGCTCAACAATTTGCTTATC
>VDFB02110250.1:0-21642 GCA_007258455.2 Sequoia sempervirens
TGTTTTTCTTCCACATGGTTGCCTTAGAATATCCTTCCTTGCCGACAACTCTGTCCTTTGCGCTTGTTCCTTCCTAGCTTTGATCTTGGATCTCCTTTGAGATTTTGATTTCTTCTTCTCACTTGCACTTGAGGTCTAGAAGTCTCCCCTTGGAGCAGATGTCTGGACTTGAAGTTATTTTCTTTCCTAATTGCTTCAATAGGTCTGGGATTGTAGATGAAATCCCCCCAAGATGTTCAAATATTCTTTCAAGTGCCTTGAATTTGGAGAAGAATGCTTCTGTGCTTTCGCCACAATGGAGGAAATTGGAATTTTCTCTGTGAAGTATTTCCCATACTTAGCCAAATTTTGGCTATTCAACACTTAGCCAAGTTTTTGGCCATCTCTATGCTCGAATGAACTTTGCCTGTGGATTTGCCTCCAATTCTGAATTTAGCTTGTGCTAAGTAGGGAAAACTCCATCCTTGGACAAGGATTTTATTCATTTCCTCTTTACTTTTCCTTTTATTCCTCTTCATTCTTCCTATTTTCTTTCCAACACTTAGTCAAAATTTGATTCTTTTGTTGTAGGAAAATTCCGCACTTAACCATTTTTTGTTTCCTCTTGGCGAATTTTACCATGTTTGTTTCTAACCTTGGCGGACTTTACATTGATCTTGCCATCATACTTTATTCCAAAGGTGGTTTCCTCTTGTTTGGACATGCCTTGATCCGGGGAAAAGTGGATTTTTCACGACTTCTTTGGACCAAGTCTTGTGGACTTTGTCCTTGCTTGAACATGTTACTTGAGTGGGACTTTAGAATGGCCTTGACATTCTTTCCTTATGGCGAACTTTAGAGTACCTTGGACGTTCTCCCTTCTAGACAAGTTGGACTTTCCTTGTGTCTATCCAAGGTTGGGGCGACTTCAAGAATTTCCTTCCATATTCTGTATGACTTAGAGTCTACTTGCAAAGATGCAATGGCGGACTTCATTGATACCTTTCCAAGAGGTGGCGGACTTGATTTTTTTCCAAGAGGTGGCAGATTTCACAAATGTTTTTCCAAATGTCTCCAAGGTAAGGCAAACTTCATGACTTTCATTCCAAATGCAAGGGCGGACTTCATAGTCTTCTTTTCATACTCCCTTTTGCCATGGCGGACTTTGCTAGCACTTGGAAACTTTTCTTCTTGTCTAGGCGGACTTGACTTCATCTCTGACATCTCCTCATGGGCGGACTTGACTTGTGCTTTGCCATTTCATTTTGGAGCTAGGGCAGACTTCTACTGCCTTGACAAACATCATTCAAGCCAAGGGCGGACTTTGGAGTCTTGCTTAATATTGCATCCATCAAGCCAAGGCGACTTTACCTTAAAGTACATCTTCCTCAAGTGTTGGGTGACTTTAGACTTGATTGGCATCCTTCTTAGCATGGGGCGGACTTTACTCTTCTTGCCATGTCTTGTTCTATGCCTCCTTCCTCCAAGTGGACTTCATCCTTGTCTTGATCATGAGCATGGCGGACTTTGGAGGTGTCTTTCCACATTCTTCCCTTCACCTAGGTCGGACTTTGAGGCTCATTTTCCAATATGTTGGGCTGACTTCAAGAAGTTCTTGCCACATACTCCTTGATGCCTAGGTGGATTTTGAATTTTTTTTGGCATTCTCTTCAAGGGTGGACTTTCTTATGTGCTAGACATTTCCATCATCTTCCAGGTGGACTTCATGATTGTTTTGACCATTCATGGCGGACTTTCAAGGAGTCTTGACAAGTGCATCTTGAACATGGCGGACTTCAACTTGGTCTAGCCAAATTCTTTTTGACATTTCCTCTTGGATGAACTTGAAGGCTAGCCATGCTTGGATTCTTCTGGATCACCTACACAAACCTTTGCCATGTGATTTTTTTCTGATTTTTGCTTGATTTTTCATTCTTTTTTAGTCTAAAGGTGGAAACGCCTAATTGCTACTCACAAGACTGCACTTTCAAAAATAGAAAAACTTTTCCCCTAAAAAATAATATAAAATCCAGATTGGTCCAAAAATGCCAAAAATGAAAAAAGCAAAAAAGCAAAAATCCCTCCAAAATAGGAAGTGTCAGAATTGACTCAAAGCACAGGCGATTCTTGTCTTCCAGACCTTCTAAGCACTTCCATGACGTTTAGGCACTATTTCGGGCTTGAATTCCCAACTTGGCTCGGATAATTACTCAAAACTCAAACTCCTCATTGTAAAAAGACTGGTGATTAGCAGTTGCGACGCCAAGGCAAAAAGCTTAAACAGGGGTCCATTTGCAATGGGCGATGTGGTGAAAAGGTCACAACAAGACTCCATCCCAAAGCATCTACCAAGATTAAGAACATTGATAATAGACTTAGAATCGGAGCCTTCTATATGTAGATTCTCAATCCCCATAGAGACAACTAATTGAATGCCCTTTAGCAACACTCTTGCTTCCGCAATCATAGAAGATTGGATCCCAATCCCCCCCGAGTAACCAGCCACAAAATTACCCTTGTAGTCTTTGATTAAACCTCCTATGCTTGCCCTACTCGGGTTGCCTTTGGCCGCCCCATCAAAATTGCTTATACCTCAACCACGGTCCTAAGGTTTCCGTGACAAAGGTCCTGTCTAGCCTGGGATCTAGTGTTGTCAAAGGAATTGGCATCAAGATTTTGATGCCAAGCTTTAGCCATATTAATTTCCCACTCAGTCGGGCCTTTATCTAAGATTTTCCCTTTGAAGAGCGAAATGTTTTCCGCGATGAGCTTGACCCTATACCAAACACCTCCTTCGGGCTCATCTCAATATTCATGAATATCCTATTGTTCCTCTCTTTCCACAAGCAACAAAAAATAATGGGGGGACCTGGTTCCAGATCTCACGAGGTAAGGGGTGAATGAAAGGTCCAGACCAGCTCAAGATAAAGGATTTAATGTCCTTACACAGTCCACTAAGTGCCCAATCGCTCCAAAGCCAACTCCCACACACCAACAGCAAATGAGCAGTGTAGTAGTAAGTGGTCCATAGATTCTTCATTGCACTTGCACAACAACACCTGTTAGGGATCTAGAATCCCCTTCTCCTCAGATTGTCCTAAGTAAGAATCCTGTTATGGTAGGCAGTCCACCAGAAAAAATATATTTTCGGGATCATGTGTTTGTTCCAAACCTACTTCTAGAGATCAAGGACCACACCCTGGTCCGACAGCAGATTGTAAGCCATTTTAACCAAAAGATCACCCTGGTTATCATGAGTCTAGAAGAATTCATCCACCATGTTGGTTAATGGTAATCTAGTAAGGGAAAGCAGTTCCTGCAGGGCCTTGGCTAGGAGACCCAGCTCAGGAGACAGAGGGCAGCAAAGAACCAGGTCATTCCACTTCTTGGCACCTTGTAGGCCAAGGATGTAATCTCTAATGTAAACACCAAAGAAACGTTGTGCCAGTCTCAGTAGATTCCTAAAGTCAGAGTGTGCCAGAGGGGTGTCAAATAACCAAGGGTCCTCCCAGAATCTGATACAGTTACCATTTCCTATCTTCCATTTCATCCCTGCCCTAAGCAGCCCTTGCAAACTGCAATGTTCTTCCAAGCCAAGGAACCTGAAGGATGATCATCAGAGAGGCAGTTGATCAAAGGTCTATTGTGAAGATACTTAGCGTTCATAATCTTGCACCAATCTTTCCTATTTCTTAGTTGGTCCCAAACCACCTTGGCAATCAAAGCCTTATTGGTACAAAGGATATTCCTTATCCCAAGCCCACCACAATGTTTAGGTTTACAAACTTTGTCCCATTTAACCAGAGCAAAATTCTTCTTTTCCTCGGTCCCCGACCATAGGAAATTCCTTTGAATTTTTTCAAACTTATCAGCATCTGGGGATCTTGAAAATAGAAAGGAAGTAAATAGGGATCCCTTGAAGAGCTGTAGAAAGGAGCTGCAGTTTGCCAGCATGACTAAGGATGGAACCTTTCCAGCTTGCCAACTTCCTTTGGATCCTTTCAAGGACCAAATTCCAGAAGTCATGAGTGACTTCCTTAACAGTAAGGGGTAAACCAAGATACATTGAAGGGAGAGAGTCACTCATACAACCCAGAACAATAGTCACTCGAGCTTGAAGGGTAGGAGTGCTGTTGAAAAAATAAATCATACTTTTATTATAGTTAATGCACTTCCCAGAGCATGCAGCATAGTTATTGAAACAATTTTTCCATTTCCTGGCTTCAATCACAGAGGCTTTCCCAAAGAGAATGGTATCATCCACAAATTGTTGCATAACAATAGGTTCCAAAGAAGAGGCAGCCTTAATACCCTTAATTGACCCTTCCGACAACAGATTAGATATGTTCCTGCTTAAGACATCCGCAATCATGATAAATAAATAGGGTGAGAGGGGATCCCCTCGTCTGATGCCTCTCCTAGCATTAAAAAAAGCAAAAGGAGTCCCATTAACCAAAACAGAGTACTTCACCGTAGATATGCATTCCATTAGGAGTTTGACCACAAATTGGTCAAACCCAAACTTAGCTAAGACTCTAGGGATAAAGTCCCAAACCACCTTATCATATGCTTTTGAAATATCCAATTTGAGGGCCATACTAGCATTATTGTTTCTGTCCATTGAGTGGAGTAATTCATGAGTAGTTAAAGTAGCATCCAGAATATGACGACTAGGCACAAATCATTTTTGAGTGGGGCTGATAATTTTATTTAGGGGGGGTTTGAGACGGTTCACCAAGATTCTAGAGAGGATTTTATAAAAGGTATTGCATAGGCTGATGGGCCTAAAATTAGACATAGACCGAGGATCAACAATCTTGGGAATTAAGGCAATAAAAGTGTGGTTCTATTGTTTGAGAAGCTTACCGGATTTGAAGAAATCACAAGCAGCCAAGATAAGGTCCCCACCAACAATCTCCCAAAAACTCTAAAAGAAGGTTGGGGGGAAACCATCCGGGCCAGGCGCCTTGTAGGCCCCCATGCTGAAAGTAGCCATCCAGACTTCCTCAAGAGTGACAACACTGAGGATGCCAAGGTTATCATTCTGGGTAATGATGGTCGAGAGAGGGTCTAGCAGTAGATTGTCCAAAGTCAGTTTAGGAGCCTTAGCAGGGGCCAAAAAATCCTTCTGGAAATAGTCTGCCGCCAAAAGACCAATCTGAGTGGGCATATTGACCACAACCCCGGGCTCATTATGCAGCTTAGTTATCTGTTTCTTTTTCTTGCGTTTTAGAGCGGAAACATGAAAAAATGAGGTATTTTTGTCCCCTTCTTGCAGCCATTGAACTTTAGATTTCTGTTTCTAGAAAATTTCCTCTTTCCTTAAAATTTGCTCCCACTCCCTTCGGCTCTCTCTCTCTCTCCTGGTTGTAGGTTGGAAAGCTGACATCCCCATCCTCAATCTTCTTTTGGATAGTTTTCAACTTATCCCCTAAAGCTCTTTTTTTTTAAAGACATCCCCCAAAACTCTTTTGTTCCAACCTTTCACCATGTTCGTTTTAGATAAAAAAATGAATAAGCAGAAAATAATGCAACACAATGAACAAAGAACACAACATTTATCTTGGGAAAACCCTCCTACTCGAGGGAGAAAAACCTAGCAACAATATATCTCTCATATATCAGAAAGTGTAGAATAAGAGCAGAAATCTACTTTACAATTAGACCCTTCTCAAGGGCGAACTTGATACAAAGTATAATAGCACTTCTTCTAGATGCTAAGATACAAATGGATAAGTTTCTCCTTGAAAGCAATTTGCTACCATTAAATGAAGATCTGTTGCTAAGAGTGCAACCTTCTGTTGCTTGTAGGAATGGCGAACTACAGATAGATGCAAATTATGAAAAGTGAAATTGATCTGCTGCTGCTAGGAAAAGACTGCTGTTGGAGGTGCAAATTTTTGTTGAAGATAAAGTGCGAATGAAGGGAAATGAACTTGATGATTGAATGAAACATCATCACCTTGAATATGTATCAAACTAGGTAGCCTTTCATCTACTAGGTGACTCTTCATCAAGTTCGACTCCCTTAGATGAAGAGAAATATAAAAATTTAATTTCAACATGAAGACTGACCAGCGTTTGGCTAAGGGAAAATAGCTCCCGAAGATATAAAACGCTAACACTCCCTTTTAGCTAGAGAGGTATTTTCCAGATATCCTCGTCATGTAGTCTCTCAACATGATGCTTATAATGGCTACACCCATTTGTGGAAAGCACAAAGGTTCATCACAAAGTCTCTCAACGTGATGTTGTCATGGAGTCTCTCAACATGACGTCCACCATGGCTACTCCCGTGTGTGGAAAGAAACACATGTACAAGTGCCCATCACAAAGTCTCTCAACGTGGTGTCGTCATGGAGTCTCTCAACATGACGTCCACCATGGTTACTCCCATGTGTGGAAAAACACAAGTACAAAGGGTTCATCACGGAGTCTCTCAACGTGTTGTTGTCATGGAGTCTCTCAACATGACGTCTCCTCTCAGTTTTAGAGATGAACAAGGGCTCGCACCTCATATTTCTCCATCTCAAAGAAATATACACTAACAAGGGCTTTCACCTCATACTTCTCCGTCTTAGAGAAATATACACTAACAAGGGCTTTCACCTCATACTTCTCTGTCACAGAGAAGTATACATTGCAACAAATCTTCAAGATGATGTGACTCCCTCTGAAGCTCCAAGTGCTTGTATCAACCTCTTGACCTCCTTGTCCAAGGTTGCTTCTGTTGGTTTCTTAGACTCCCTTTGAAAGTTAATTCCTCCTTTCCGAAGAAATTGATCACAATGACAACCTGAATAGGTTCTTCCTCTTTAAGAGATGTCTCCAGTTATGTGCCACCAACTCAGTCCCATGGCAGCAAGCTATGTCTCCATTCTTCAGCCTGCGTGAATTCCTCATAGGATGCATCAAGCTCTTCCTCCCTTGAATGCAATCTCTCATCATCCTTATGCTCCTCGGTCTGACCTGAAAGAATTATAGAGAGATTAGTAATAGTTCGTAGAATTAAACTATCTCAAAGAAAAATACCCATGTTAGAAGCATACATGATTCACTATTCCCAATGTTATTGCTTGAATTATTATCAACTACATAGAATGACAAAATACTTATCTCTTTATTACAAATATCCAATTAGTGATGCCTTTCAGATTTTGATCTCCACACAGTCATCACCGAATGACAGTATACACTCAACAATCAACACAACTCCATTCTTTAAAACATTGACTCCAATCTTGCAAAACCATCAAACACAACACCAAGCTAGAAATGCACACACACAACTCCTTTTTATCATATTTGAAACAACACCTCCAATAAGCACTCCCCAACTTTATGAGATGAATCCGCTTAATTTCTGAAGCCCACGTCAAAGTAAAGGCCGTCCTTATTGGATTATTCATCTGAATTTACAAAAGCCCGTGCCTCAAGAGGAAGACAAAATGTAAACATGGATATGAAGAAATAATTTCATTGAATCACATGTTGAATACCCCACGTCAAAAAATGAATAAGTCCTTGCCAATATACGTCCTCCATATATAACCTTTCTGCAATTCCCAACCTCTGCTGCTCAGATTTCCATTCTTCAGTTCTGATCACGCACCCTGCAATTTCGTGAGAGATTAACTTCATTTCATTTGCTTAGCCAAATCTGATTGGATTTCCCCTTTGAACCTACTCTAATACCATGTTAGTTTTAGATTAGAAAATGAATAAGCAGAAAATAATGCAACACAATGAACAAAGAACACAACATTTATCCTGGGAAAACCCTCCTACTCGAGGGAGAAAAACCCAGCAACAATAGATCTCTCATATATCAGAAAGTGCAGAATAAGAGCAGTAATCTGCTTTACAATCATACCCTTCTCAAGGGCGAACTTGATACAAAGAATAATAGCACCTCTCCTAGATGCTAAGATACAAATGGATAAGTTTCTCCTTGAAAGCAATCTGATGCTATTAAATGAAGATCTGCTGCTAAGAGTGCAACCTTCTACTGCTTGTAGGAATGGCGAACTGCAGATAGATGCAAATTATGAAAAGTGAAATTGATCTGCTGCTGCTAGGAAAAGACTACTGCTGGATGTGCGAATATCTGCTGAAGATAAAGTGTGAATGAAGGGAAATGAACTTGATGATTGAATGAAAGATCATCACCTTGAATATGTATCAAACTAGGTGACCTTTCATCTACTAGGTGACTCTTCATCAAGGTTGGCTACCTTAGATGAAGAGAAATATAAAAATTTAATTTCAACATGAAGGCCGACCAGCCTTTGGCTATAAGGGAAAATAGCTCCCGAAGCTATAAAACGCTAACACACCATGCATTTGATATGTTTAAGTTTATAAAAGATCCTGAACATGGGGGAGCCACAAACAGGAATATTCCACCATTCAACAATTTTATTCTTGAAATCAGGATGGGAATTCCACATTATCTCGAACCGGAAGGGGAAAGGTCCAACAACAGAATGATCATTCATGACCAACAGCAGAGGGTTATGGTCAGAAACAGTCCTAGGCAGGGCAAGAAGATTAGCACTGAACAGGGTCGTCCAGTTGTTGGAGCAAAGGAATCTATCTAATGTGACTTGAATCAAACCCTCCCCAAGACGCCTGTTGGTCCAGGTATAGGCTTGACCCGATAAGTCAATGTCAATCAGGCCAGTTCTAGTATATGTTATTTCAAAATATTCTTTAGGATAATGTTAAAAAAATATATTTTAATTTTTTTTCTTCAAGATAATGTTTAAAACAAAAATATCAATTGTAAATCGATATCATTTCTAAGACAATATTATGAGAATAAAGATAAATATTTTTAATATCTCCAACATGAGAATGAAGTTAAGTAAACAAAAACAAAATCTTTATTTTAATCTTCTTTCTATTTTTTTGTTTTATTTTGTTTTGAACTCTTCTTATTTTCTATTTTGAATGATTAAGATAACTTTAAAATATTATCAATTTGTTATATATTTATTATTTTAAATTAATTTTTGTTTAGTTTATTAATTTATTATCATTATCATTATTTAATATATTCCATTATTATTTGTATCTAATTAATTAAGTGATAAAAACTTTTATAATTATTTAGAATATCAACTATAAGGTTTTATAAATTCAATAAGAAGAGTCGTGACAACTACGCCTTTCAAGGCAATTCTTGGCAGCAGCCATTTGACATTAATCTTTGTGTTCACTAGTCCATGGATTGAACCAAGTTTATTGTATATATGCTGTGCAATGTCCCAAAAGGCCAACAATTTTGCCTTTAAAATAGAGCTTTGATGTGTACATTTTTCAACTGGGAGAGATTAAATGGGCATGCTAAGATTTAAACATTTATCATCAGTGTTTCAATATGGGATTATACAGGTCTATGTGGGTAAATCCCAAATCCATACCAACATTTTATTTGATTTAATTATAAGAGGGCATTACAATTAAATAATCAATGCATTATCCAGGTCCATGTATGTAAATCTCATGTATGCCATTTTGAAAAAAAGTCTGATATATCACTTTTGCCAGTTTACACAATAGCAGGAAAAGAAAAGTCCAGGAGGAGGTTAAGTAGACCTGAAATCTTTTAATATAGTCAACATTGTTACCATTTGGGATTAAGCAGGCTCACACGGATGAGCTCAAATTTTTCACAAATGCTTTCTCTGATTTGGTTCCAAGAGGGCGCTACAAGCAGAGAACTCATGCATCATGAAGCCTATAAAGTAATGAGTGCAACTATGTAGGGTCTTTTGTTGGGGTGGCAGTGCCATGAGACCTGACCTTTACAAACACACATCCACTCGGTTTACTTCAAGGAAAGAAGTTCAAATATACAGGGGCTAGCTTGAGATCTATGCCCTTTTTTTGCTATGATTGGCTTGCCAATGTCATTCCTGGCAAATTTTCCTACTTGTATGGATACATGCCATGTGGGTTTTTACCATGATTGGCACCTGATCTTCCTATCCTTACTGAATATTGTTACCATGGTCATGAGACACAAACCCCGATTCAGTCTTGACTGGTCTCCATACGTGACTCACTGACTTGGCTGAGCCTTCCTCTTAGGACTTGTGATTATGCCCAAAAATGTACAGTAAGAAACAGAAAAAACAATTAAAAAAATGAAAAATCAAGAAAATCATTTCTTTTTATTTTCAAAACAGTACTTGTGAGCTTTGATGTTGAGCCTGAGTTCGAATAAAAAAATGTCTTGTCAAGTCCAGGTGTCATGACCATGTTTTCTACAATTCATTGTTTTGGTAACACATGAGTTCTGTGTGTTGTTTTCTGTGGTAAGATTACACTGGAGAACACAATGGAAGAAAGGTTATTCTTTGTTTAACTATGAAATTTTAAGAGTTGATTCTCTCAAGGAGTGTGGATGCTAGTGATGTCTGAATGCGTGAAGAAATGAATGGTCATAAATAATTTATTAACAGCTGATTACACTAGAGAACACAATGGAAGAAAGGTTATTATTTGTTGAGCTATGAAATTTTAAGAGTTGATTCTCTCAAGGACTGTGGATGCTAGTGATGTCTGAATGTGTGAAGAAATGTGTGGTCAATAAAAATAATTTAGTAACAGCTGGCAATATCTCAGCATGATAATGTGCTTTGTTGGTGTATTTGTTTTTGGATTCAAGTCTTGAATATGACAAATCTGGTTATATCTTCATATTATTATTTCTACAATAAGACAGTGTTTCCACAGTTAAATCCAGAAACCCTCTCAATCATTATGTTTAAAATCTGGGAAGGATGCGGTTTAATGTGAAAGCACAATTCTCGTAGGCTTTCTATGAGTAGAATGCCTTTGGAAAACTCAGGAACACATCTTTTGTCAAAGATCACGACAGTATATGCGTTACTACTCTATATATTAGAAATAGTGATTTCCTGTTTAGGAAATATCTGACATGCTTCTGCTTCTTACATTCTTTTTCAACTTTCTCAAAAGCGGTATCATGATGAATATGGAATATACTCAATAAGTTGGGATTTTGAGTTTATAGTGCATACATTACTTGCATGTGATGGTGGCATTCTTTCTCAGCATCAAACTTCTTTATTCCCTGAGGCTGAGGTTCATGATTTGGGGGCAGTGTATCGACTTTTAACATCTCAGAATTTTTGATGGCAGGCTCTTTTAGCTGAGGGTCGCTTCTACTCTGATTTGGAGCATGGTTATGGAGTTTTCACAGAGAAGGAAATTGAACGCATGAAGGCTTCACGGGCTGAATATCTTCGTTCCATTCTAGTGTTTTTGACCCTCTGTATTTTAGGTGGTTTTCTACTTCACTTCTTGGCATTGCTATGAAGAACAGGCAAAAGACTCTCACAGACACTGCTTCTAACTCAAAATCTTTTTATGCCAGATACATTCATTTGTCATCTAGTTAGGCAACTCGTCTCCTCCTTAACAAATGAGACTTTAAATATTCTTCTTTCATTTTAATAACTACTTAGATGTAAAAAACGTGCATCTCAGACTGCATGTAATCTTTATTTAAGGTGGTTTTTTGGTTACGTCCTCAAATTCAATTCACAATTTTGAAGATTTTCAATCTATTCTGATTACATTAGCTCACTGGGAGTACGTAGCCATATGTACCCAATGCATTGTGACATTCCTAGTAGCAAATGGCTGTAGGGTACCCCTTATTTAAGGTTTACTAAAAGCATAAACATATTCATTGTATCTTTGAAGGTTATGCTATCAATCACAATTTAACACAACTTTTGCTGTTCACGGGCAGCACTTCATACAAAAGCCTCTCCATGAAAAAAAGAAGGCAATTCTTTTACCCTTCTTGTCTCTTGCAAACTCGCACATTTGTTGAGGATAACAACTACATGATTATAGGAGCCAGTTACCGCCTGTTTAAGCTTTAATCGTGGGTATTGCAGTGGCGACTTACCTTAATATTGCTAAGATGAAATTCAATAGAAGAACCTTTAAAGTCATAAAGGGTTACATGTGGGAAATGAAGTATGGTTGTCACCTGCCTTGTAAGTATATGTTGTGTTAAATACTAAGTAGCCGAATCGTTGCTCCCAGGGCATCGTTTCAGTACCGGAATCGTTTCGGAAACGGATTCGGAATCGAATCGTGGTGGAATCGTCTTGGAATCGGATTTGGGCCTGTGGGTTCGATTCTGAAATACGTGGACGTTTCCAAGTGATTCCGCGGCTAACATGGCGTTTCAAAGACGTTTTTTTGACCGATTTTCAAACTCGATTTGACCTTTTCATCAAAAAATGCAATTTTTAGGGCGAATTTGTCACTTATACGCGGATTTCGATTTTCATTTCACGGGTTATTATGTTTCATTTCGCGTTTTATTTCACCGTTTGTTGGCTGCGAAAAATGCAATCCTGCAAAAACATATGGAGAATCGAGATCATTCGCGCGACCAGGAGGAAGAAAAACGCGATTAAAGGAAGAAAAACGCGAACAGGAGGAAGGTAAACGCGGCTAGAGGAAATCACTGCGAGGAAAACACGGCCAACGTAGGGTTTTCGAAATTTTATAGTTTTTCAATTTTTTATTTTCGTTTTTTTTTAAAATCTTTTTCAATATTAAAATGTGTTGAAAATAGTAAATACTATAATCTATTACAATATTTTTAATTTTTTAGATATTTATTATTTAATATGTAAACATAAATATTTTTTATTTAAATTTTTTAATGTTTAAATCTTTAATAATTTTAAATTTTAAAAGATATATATAATTTTTACATATTTCATAATATTAATATATAATAATTTAATTTAATATATATATTTTTTAATTTTTTAAAATATAATTTTAAATATTTCTAATTAGTAATTAGTAAATTTGTAATATAAATTAGTATATTATGTTTCAAAAATTGAAATTTGTCATATATATATATATATATATATATATATATATATTATTATATTTTTGTAGGGACGTACCCGTACCCAACCCTCCAAAAAATTTTGCAGTATCTAATCGTGCATCGCACTGCAGTCTGCATCTTATTCGCAACTTAGGTTAAATATGATGGAAAGGAGAACACATCCGAACTATCAAAAAATTGTGTATAAGTAAATAGACAACTTAGAACGGCTTGAAGATATTTATCTAACAGAACTTTTAATTAATGAAATGCAAATAATGCCTTCTTAGGACATTTCAGTTGGCTGAACTGGTTTTTAACAAGTAGACTGATTCATAATTTGATTTTCTAATCTTGGTTAATAAGAGGGTAATCCAGTTCTCCTAGTGGCAAGTGAGTGAGGCGTTCCTGGGTCTTAAGAGATGGCTAGACTAGGCTATTGACAATTTATTTGTGTTAAAGGCTTGATTTAAAATGTTAGGGAAACAAGATATGATATAATTGCGTGAAAGCAGCCGAGAAACATTTAGTGAGGGAAAAACTCACTCAATTTTTTAAGGAAAAACTGAACTCAAATAATAACGGGGAAAGTTAATGGAATAGTAAAGTGGATGATAAATGAAAGTTGAAAATGTTTAAGAGAAAGCATATGAGCACAAGGAGAGGAAAAAATTAAAAAAATTGAAGTTTCATGTTCTATCAAGAGGATTTAATTTGAATAGTGGTTCACATGAATTCATTTGTTGTGAGTATTAATGGTGGGTGAAGCATGGAGACTTTTTGGGAGGTCATCCATTTCAATATTACTTTGATTTGAACATGTGTAATCATGAAGTTTCTTCCAAGATCAAAGGCCACTTCATTTGCTACTCAATTTGTAAAACTTTCAACAAAGTGTTATGCCTTGTGAGCCATTTGTGATGACCCGCCTTATAAAATAAGTAATATGCACCCTTAATGTTAGAAAGCTTGCCACCGTAAGAATTAAAAGAAATCAACTTATACTTTATCAAGTAGACTCCTAGTCAACTTGGTTGACTACACTAGAAAACAATTTAAATTATGATTTGGGGTCAACATTTTTTTTATAAAGGTGTTTATATAAATAGAACAGGGAAGGTAGCGATTCCCATCTCTAAGAGAGGCAACGCTAATGAGGGAAATGAGTGCTTATTTTAGTTAGTGATAAGACAACAATTCTTTTAAATGCAGTGATTCACAAGCAAGCACCCAAGTTAGTAATATAAAGATTAATATGCAAGACAACAATTAGAAGGATTAAGGGGAGGCAGTGATGAAAGTATTGTTTCTATTCTAAGGGACACCTACCTTCAACAAAAAGGAAAGATATATATGTATATTTAAAAGGATATTAGGAAGGTTCATCCAAAAATAGGGAAGAGGGTTGCACTCATAGAACAACAATAGTGGATGTAATCAGATTGGAATACATTGAATATATATGCACCTAATATATATATTTGATATGCATGGAATATATTTTGAGTGCTATAGCAGATTGAATGAGTTAGGTCTGAGTTGGCCATTCTAGAAATTAGTAAATAGACCGATTCTTAGAAAGATACACATCGATTAAGGAGAAGAAACATACAAACCAAGAAACAAATGAGAATTTTTCCAGTTCATCACCACAAATTGCTATTATCAAATCTCCTAGATTCAGGTGTATTTTCTGCAAATCATTGTTTACATGTGTATGTATATTGCCTATATGATAATAAGAATATTTAATGAATGATTTCTTGTGATAAAATATGTGATGTGCTTGATTGTTTGAAACCCATCTTGTAGGATGGCCCTGGGGTGGAGTGGTAGATAGGCTAAGTAAGGACGCTTATGCAGAGTCGACAGAGCCCACTTACGACCCCCACCCAATTCCTCAAGACGACAAGTGTCTTCAGGGAGTTGAGACATTGATGGAGAAAGCAGGTATAAGTTGCCAAGGGGGAGGTTTGTGGTATACACCCTCTTAGGTTTGGTATATGGCTTCGGGTGGACCCATTATGTCCCCTCTCCCAAATTTGTATGTGTGTGCATTATTGATAATCTATGATGTGATGTAATTGTCCAACTCACATACATACATACATACAGGCATATATATATTGTTCACATGGTGTTTGCAGGATTCAAACCCAAGATTGCATCACTAAAGAAATATTTATTTGGTAAGATGAACCCCTAACCCTAATTCATTGCAATTTGTGATTTGTGGGAAAATCAGGAGAGGGACATTACAAGGGGTATCAAAGCATGTTCCTGCCATCCTGCGGGACATACCTACTTTAACCGCCATTCAATTAGAACTAACTATTCAACCTTCCTAAGTAGGTTGATAATGCATTTCTATATCTATGTGCTTTTCATGTGTATTACGTGTATTCATGTGAATACTTTGCGACTTACCTATATTGATAAATACTTTGTGACTTATGTATATTCATGTGAACACATTATGACTTATATGTATTCATATGTATAACTTGTGATTTATGTGTATACTTTGTGACTTACGTGTATTCATATGTATGCTTCATGACTTGCAACTTATGACTTACATGTATTCAAGTGTATAATTTGTGACTCATGTGTATTAAAGTGTATACTTTGCAATATACGTGTATTCATATGGATACTTTTTGGCTTACGTGTATACTTTGCGTCCATGAATGTATTGCATATATTTGAGTGTATACTTTATGACTTGTGAATATTCAAGTGTATACTTTATGACTTATGTGTATTATGCGCATATTCACGTGTGTGCCTCATGCTTCGTGTGTATACTTTATGTATTACATGTATGCTTCATACTTCTTGTGTATGCTTTATGTATTACATGTATTCACGTGTATGCTTCATGCTTCCTATTTATACTTCATGTGTATGCTTCATGCTTTTTGTGTATACTCCATGTATTACGTGTACTCATATGTATGCTTCATGCTTCCTATATAGACTTCACGTATTACGTATATTCACGTGTATTATGTGCTTCATGCTTCATATACTTCACATGTATGCTTCATGCTTCATGTCTTATGTATACTTCATATATTGCATATATCTATGTGTTTGCTTCACGTGGGATGTGTCTTTAGCAAGATCGCTCTATTATGTTTACAATTACTTTATGCTTAAAAAATTATGAAAACATTAAAAACATTGTTTGTCAAAATGCTTCTTGAGTTGAAAAACACTAACGAGATAACTTATCTAAAATTAAATAATGAAGAGTTGTAACTATTGAAGCAAGAAGGGGTGTGACTCCCTCAAACTTGAGATATAAAAGGGAAAGCATTTCACCCATACCATCATTGAAGAATCCAATTAAGAATATGAACTAAGGTAATTTTGCAAAAGACTTAAAGTAGGTTCTCGAGAATAGTGATGATGTGAGAAAAGTTATGACCCTTCAAAAAGCTATGACTCCTTTATAGGTGGTGACTCCTTCAAGAAATAGATATAAAGGAATAAATCTATCCAATGGATTCACCCCACCCCCAACATATGCCCAAGGGAAATAAGTAAACCCAAAATCAAGTATAGAACCCGATTGTCAAGCTTTCTAGGAATATTGAATAAGACAATAAATTGCTAAGGTACAACGCTCACACAAACAACTAGAATGCAATAAATGTACTCCTAACATCATAAGGTATCTATTCTATTACCTTTGGGTATACTCCTACCCACAATACATAACATAGTTATCCCATGTATGGTTTCTATTGCAACTAGGGGGAGAGAGAATTATTAAAGTAGATGGTATCATTTATAGTGTATCACCATAATGTTCTTTGCTTGCATCTTGAGTAAGGGGAAAGGAAGACCAACATTAAACATCATCATTAAAATCATAGATGTGTGTCATGCTTCTAATCCTCATTAAGATCATGCTTATAATCCATCCTCATGTTAATATGAGGAAAACAACCAAAGATTGCTCGAAACATCTAAGATCTCTAGAAATTCACCTATTACCTTACTCATGCATAGGCCCTAACAATCTAATCCGTGAGATATCTTAAATTGTTGAACATACTAAAAAATTAAACATCTGAGTAATCATCCATGCGAAAACAATATTTTTGGGGCAAAAGTAATGAAGACAACCCAAGTCTTTAGGAACATACAAATAACAAATTTTTACTCTTAGTGAGATCTTAAGAAAAATTGGAAAGAGCCATTGGCACTATAATTTGAGGTTTAACATAGGATATATTCATCAAACTTCATTGGGGTAGGAACACATTTGTTCTAATCAATAGTAAGATCATAATACACAATAAATTTATAATACATATGACTCCCCCACCTTGCCCCGCCTGTCCCCCTTAATCACAAGAACAATAGCAATACAAGAATCAACCTTTTAACATTGATCTAGTGAACTTTGAACTATTAATATGGAAAAATATTTTGAGATCGTTTCATCCAAGGCTTTAATTCTCCTAAGTCACCCTTCTTGATTAGAGCCCTACATTCATGATTAACAATCAAGGACATCAATAATAGGAACACATGTGCCTTAGATAAATTTGATACAAATCAAGTTACACTCAAATTTTCTATGTAAGTTTATTATGGGTCCATAACCCACAAATCCCAGGATCACTTTTCACCATTCAAACTTTGGATTAGGTGAAATAAAATATACTATATTTAAGGAAAATTGTACTCACTCCCACTTGATGATGTAGAAAAAGAAGGTACAACTCATTATAAAGAGCCTTGTTAATCACAACACTCCTATAATCAATCACGATGAAGGATACAACATTTTCCTATCATTGTAGATTTCAACAAGGGGTGACGAAGAATTTGTAACATTGCCTAGGATCTTCGAGGAAATGAAATGAGAGAAAACTTGTCTTAAATAACGGGTCTTGCTAATCTGCAACTCTTGGTTTTGTTGTTGAGAGTTATGTGAAATAATAGTACATAAGACCATAAACTACCCTCATACTTTAGAGGAGAGTATTAACTTTGTAACAACCACCCGCCAAGGACGTCATTGTAGTATAAAGCTGGACATAATTAAATTACAAATCTTAGTTTATGATTCCTTGAGGACAAGCAATCTTGGGCAAGGTGGACTATGATGACCTGCCTTATAAAATTAATAATGTGCACCCGTTGTGTTAGAAAACTTGCCACCATAAGAATTAAAAGAAATCAATTTATACTTTATTAGGTCGACTCCTTGTCAAACTAGTCGACTACACCAAAAAACAATTTAAATTATGATCTGGGGCTGACTTTATTATAAAGGTGTTTATACAAATAGCGTAGGGAAGGTAACGATTCCTATCTCTAGGAGAGGCAACACTTAATGAGGGAAATGAGCGCTCAGTTTAGTTAGCGATAAGATAGTGATTCCTTTAAATACAACAATTCACAAACAAGCACCCAAGTTAGTAATATAAAGATTAATATGCAAGACAACGATTAGAAGGATTAAGGGGAGGCAACAATGAAAGTATTGTGTCTATTCTAAGGGACACCTCCCTTCAAGAAAAAGGAAAGATATATATATATATATATATATATATATATATATATATATGCAAATTTAGAAGGATAGTAGGAAAGATCATCCAAAAATAGGGAAGATGTTTGCACTTAGAGGACAACAATAGTGGATGTAATTAGATTGGAATACATTGAGTATATATGCAACTAATATATATTTGATATCCAAGGAATATATTTCGAGTGTTATAGCAGATTGAATGAGTCAATTCTGAGTTAGCCATTCCAGAAATCAGTAAATGGATCGATTCATAGAAAGATACACATCGATTAAGGAGAAGAAAGGTACAGACCAAGAAATAAATGAGAAATTTTCAAGTTCATCACCACAAATTGCTATTATCAGATCTATCCTAAATTCAAGTGTATTTTCTGCAAATCATTGTTTACATGTGTATGCATATTGCCTATATGATAATAAGAATATTTAATGAATGATTTCTTGTGATATAATATGTGATGTGCTTGATTGTTTGAAACCCATCTTGTAGGATGGGCCTGGGGTGGAGTGGTAGACAGGCTAAGTAAGGACGCTTATGCAAAGAGCTGATAGAGCCCACTTACGACCCCCGCCCAATTCCTCAAGACGACAAGTGTCTTTAGGGAGTTGATACATTGATGGGGAAAGCATGTACACGTCACCAAGGGGGAGGGCTATGGTATACAACCTCTTAGGCTTGGTATATGGCTTCGAGTGGACCCCTCATGTTCCCTATCCCAAAATTTGTATATGTGTGCATTATTGACTAGCACTTACACTAGGAGGGGTGCAAGGGTTACACTGATAGAAAAATATATAGAAGTAAACATGGAAAGGAAGTGTAGTTTAAAATATATACAATCTTGTTTGCAAAATATACAAAATGTCTACAATACATATTTGGAGATTGAAAACTAAATGAAAGATTTGTAGCTATTTCGATTGTGATTTGCAAAATATACAAGATGTTTGTAATATATATTTGGAGATTAAAAATTAAATGAAAGATTTGCAGCTATTTCAATTGTGATGATATTGTATTTGATGATTCCATGTGCTAGTATGGAATGATCTGACACATACTTGTCTTTCTTTCTTTTTTTATTTTCCTACACAGTCAAAAAATGTTAGCAGACTCACATCATAAATGCAAAGTTGGCTTTATCTAAATGGTAAAAGTTGCATTAAAAGTGAAAGTAGTTGTTGGTTAGAAAAGAATAGATTGGTAGCATGATCAAAGCAGTTGTTGCAGAACTATATGAATTTAGAACATCCTGCATGCGATGAAGTTGTGTGTAAATATACAAATATAAATGTGTATAATATGAAGATGGTAAGAAAATTAAAACAAAGAAAGTTTATGCAGAGAAGGGTGAAATTCCATGTGTACCTATACTCATCATAACAAGAGAAGATGTAATCGACACTCTTCCTTTTTCTTGATAACTGTGTATCCAGATTATTTTTCATTCTTGAATGCTGATCGAATGAAAATGGCGGATCTATTCTAAAGACATTTATTGATTTCACTCTAGATATAATTGTAAAAGTTAAGCATTGTCTTTCTTTTTTACTTATATCAATTTTTGGTTTGTTGAGTGTTATTCGTATTTTTATTTAATGTAAATGTGAATAAATAAAATCATGAATTTCCTAACTATATATTAGTTAGATTAAAAAATATAAAAATATACCCTAGGATATAGAACTGAGACTCATACAAATAAATAAAAAACATGGAATTTAATTTAATAGATTAGATGTTCTAATGTTGATGTGACAATCATAATGGTGTAAAATTATTAGTATTTATTTTAAATCCTTAAGATGTGTTACATGATTACTTGTAAAAATTTCTAAGCCAATTTCATACCATGGAATTATTCTAAATCAAAACAATGCCACAAAATTAATATGTATCCTATGAAATTGTCCTTTTATGCATAAAATTGGTCTTTAGGATTTTGTGATCTAAAACACAATTTTTCTTATCTTCTTTGTATTTGAATCTATGACAATTGGGTAGAGAATATTTAGAAACACCATTGAGGAGTTTGGTAGACTAGGTTTACTCTACCTTACTCAAATCTCTAGATTGGTTGATTCAACTATTATTTAATAATGATTAAAGGAATGTCAGACAATCATGCAATATGCCTAGTCATATATTATTATAGATATCTTGTTGATGAAATACTTTCAAATAATATACCTTTATGTGTGCAAGAGGTGCCTAATGGTTCTTAGATGGTCATAAAGAGTTAGGGCTTGTCTTTTTATACATTACCCTAAATTACAACTAAAAAATTTCATGTTCTAGTAGACAAGTAATGACTAATTGGAAATAGATGACAAAATCCAAATTATGTACCATATAATTGATTTATTTTGGGGATTAAGTAATCTACAATTTGAGTTTGACTTCTAAAATGTGAAAAGTAAATAATGATCTAAGATCAAATAAAAAATAAATTACCTTTTTAAAAAATAGATGACATATATACTAATTATAAAAAAAATCAATTTGCTGGTATTGGCATGGCGTGTTGGTTTAAAGGTGGCATTGTTGTTCTTGCCACCAAGGTTCAAACCCCATTGGGGTGGTATTGTTGAATGGTTGTATTCTGGTTCATAGCTCCGGTTCAAAAGCATTTACCCCT
This sequence comes from Sequoia sempervirens, assembly GCA_007258455.2. Taxonomy (NCBI): domain Eukaryota; kingdom Viridiplantae; phylum Streptophyta; class Pinopsida; order Cupressales; family Cupressaceae; genus Sequoia; species Sequoia sempervirens. The sequence continues at coordinate 21,077 of VDFB02110250.1, forward strand.
TGAATAAAAATAAATAAATATCAATTTTAAAAAAACTCCAAAGAAGAAAAATATATAATTGTAATCATTACATTATTAAAACTTTCTACACACAACCCACAGTAAACTGAGAATGACAGTACACTGTTCTTACACAGTTATGATGAATTTTCTAGATCTGATTAAATGCCACAACACAGATTCTAATGTTGTAGAAATAACACTGGATCAATCTTAGACAGAAAAGTGATTATTGAATACAAACATTTCTAAAACTGTAAAAATCAACTGAATTTGAATGTGCACAATGATAATGTAAGATATATCATCTGATAGTAGTCAGATCACACACCTCACAAACAACAATAATATCTGATAATTTCAAAATAACTAAGCACAACAATGACAGATTGATAGTCTCAAATCTTCAGATAACTACTGATGTTGACCCAATATTAGGGGTAGCATGGACTGGAAAACAAGATGATGTTGTTTACACCATACATTTCAGAATGTAATAACCCAAGAAGAACAACTCGCCTCAGCTTAAGAACAATACTCAAGCTGGTGATCCCTCACCTAGACAA
>VDFB02110252.1:0-11374 GCA_007258455.2 Sequoia sempervirens
ATAGCCAAAGTGCTTACTCCTCGCCGGTGGTGATGGTACATAAGAAGGATGATACTTTGCGCATGTGTCCAGATTATAGAGTGCTCAACATGTACACCATTAAAGATAAGTTTCCAATTCCAGTCATTGATGATTTGTTAGATGAATTAAATGGAGCTATGTTTTTTACCAAGTTAGATCTTAGATCTGGTTATCACCAAATTCGGATTAAGGAGGAGGATATTTGTAAGACAGCATTTCGGACTCATGAGGGTCATTATGAATTTTTGGTGATGCCATTTAGTCTTACCAATGCACCATCTACATTCCAAAGTTTGATGAATTCCATTTTTAAGAAGTTCTTGAGAAAGTTTGTGTTAGTATTCTTTGATGATATATTGATTTACAACAAGACTTGGGAAGAACATTTGCAACATAATGGACCAAGCATTACAAATACTTGAAGATCATAAACTCTATGCTAAGCCATCCAAGTGTGCTTTTGGTCTTACTGAGGTGGAGTATTTGGGACACATAGTTTCACATGAAGGAGTAAAGGTGGACCCTAACAAAATTAAGGCTATCATGGAATGGCCTATTCCAAAAACCATTAAGAAACTAAGAGGATTCTTGGGATTGACAGGGTACTATAGAAGATTTGTGAAGAATTATGGTAGTATAGCAGCACCTCTCACCCCTCTATTGAAGAAGGATTCTTTCATTGGAATGAGTCACCTTGTCTGACATTTGAGGTGGAAGGAGGCTACATGTGTTCAACTCGGTGCTTGCCACTCGACTTCACCAAGGAATTCATTGTAAGAATGTGATGCTTAAAATGGGATAGGAGAAGTGTTCATGCAAGAAATTTGACCAATTGCTTTTGAGAGTCGTCAATTAAAAGGTAAGTATCTACTAAAACCTATTTATGAGAAGGAAATGCTAGCAATACTCCATGCAGTGAAACAATGGTGACCTTATCTATTGGGTAGACATTTCAAGGTTAAGACAGATCATGATAGCCTAAAATATTTTTTGGAGCAATGACTATCTTTAGAAGAGCAACAAAAATGGGTCACTAAGATGGTAGGATATGACTTTGAGATTGTATATAAAGAAGGGAAAGAAAATATTCATGGATACACTTGTCGAGGAAGGATGAGAAAGATGAAGCCTTATTGTGTGCCCTTTTCAATTATTACAAGCAAATTGGGTGGAGGAAGCCCGAAAGTAGAGTGGCAAAATGATTATTTGCATTGATAATCTCATCTAGCAATTAAGTGATCCTAGTAGTTCCAGGATATAAGTTTTGTTGGAAGGGAGATACTCTTTTGGTATAAAAAACGTTGTATCTACTTGAAAAATTCAACCTTAAAATCAAGATTCTCCTGAGTTGCATGAGTCTCCGATTAGGTGGTCATTCCAGGATTTTTTGAAGACATATCTTCCGAGGTCAAACAAGATTTCTTTTGGGAAGGGCTAAAGGGTGATGTTCAAATTTTTTTTGCTGAATGTTTAGTGTGTCAAAGGCATAAAGGGGAGACAATTAAGACACTAGGTCTCTTGCAGCCCTTATCTATTCCTAGCCAGCGTTGGGAAGAGATATCCATGGACTTCATCACAGGGCTTCCCAAATCTAAAGGTCATAATGTCATCATGGTGGTGGTTGATAGGCTCACTAAATATACACATTTCATTGCATTAGCACATCCTTTTACAGCAAGTGTAGTGGCTAGAGCTTTTTTGGAGAATATCCAAAAGCTACATGGTACACCTAAAGTTATTGTTAGTGATCATGATCCTATCTTCACTAGTCACTTTTGGAAAGATTTATTCTCATGTTTGGGTACTCAATTGGCTCTTAGCTCTTCATACCACCCTCAATCAGATGGGAAAATAGAGGTTGTTAATAAGTGTTTGGAAGGATATCTACGTTGTTTCACTTTAGAGAAACAATCCCAGTGGGTAGATTGGCTACCACTTGCTGAATGGTGGTATAACACTTCTTTTCATAGCTCATCAAAAATGTCTCCATTTTTGGCACTTTATGGATATCATCCTCCTTCCATCACATCATCAATTAAGGTGTCCCCAAGAGTTCAGGCAGTAGAAGACCACTTGCTTCATCAGCAACAAGTACTTTCAGGACTCAAAGAGAATTTAGCCATGGCACAAAATTGAATGAAACAACAGGCAGACCAACATCGTAGTGAAAGAAGTTTTGAAGTTGGGGATTAGGTCTTCTTGCGATTGCAGCCTTATAAGCAAATCTCACTAAAGCAGCAAAGAAATAATAATAAGTTGTCTCCAAAGTATTATGGTCCATACCAAATCATGCAGAAGATCAGTCTTGCATTGCCTACAAGCTGAGTTGCCATACAACAAGTACATCTAGTTTTGTAACCTATTTGAGAGTAATTGGGGCATATATTCCCCTCAAACATGCAGGCTGGAATTGAAGAAAGAATGTTTTGGACGATTTTAGTAAACCTGCGCCCTAAAAGAAGGCTGAGAGATAGAGACTATCATTGAGTATCTCATCCAATGGAAGAATTTACCAGTTGAAGATGCCACATGGGAAGATGAGGAGTTCATTCAAAAGTTTCCAAACTTGATTAGCATTGGGGACAATGCTTCTTTGAAGAAGGGGGCATGCTACGCCCTTAATATTATTGTACATCGGGTTATGAATAGTCAACTTGTGGCTATCTTGACTCTCTATTAAGTCATATTATCATTAGTATATTGTTATTTAGTTGTTTAGGTCGGCCTAAGTCTTATATAGGTGTGTCTAAGTCGGCCTAGGTGATATCCTTAGCATAAATAGGTATATATAGGAGGTTGTGAGTCTTATTACATCATGAAGTGTGAAGTGTGTTCTCATTAGAGATATTTGGAGGTTTCCCCCTCAGTGGCTTGTTATTCTTAGTTATTATCAGAGTATATGCAGCATATTTCTTATCATATTCTCCTATTGTACAAGTTATTTCATAACAGGTGCTTGATCCATCTAAGCTACAGAGAGGAAGATTTATGAGAGTTGTGTGTGGGCAGAAAAGTTGAGCTCTGTGGTCACCATCCTCCAATGGAGATTAAGTTAGGTAGAAGGTTCAAGGCAAAGAGAGTGAGGCATCTTCCAGGAACTACTATTGGGTAAGATGGATGGTTTGTTGAGTTGGTGAGTTGTGTGGTGAGGCAATAAGAAATATGGATACTTTACTAAAGAAGAACTTGAGTTTTCCACTTGAAGAGTACTCCACTGATGGGAGTAGATGAGAAGATGAAAATTTGATTGGTCAGAGAAGGTCAAAGTTGAATTGTGAAAAAGAGGGAAGATTACTTGGAAAAGAAAAGTGGAAGGACAATCCTATGTCCTTTGGTTGAGAAAGGGTTAGTGGAAAGTTGAGAGTGGTGAAAGGGAAGTCCTGTGTCCTTTTGAAAAAAAAGATGATTGAGAACCTGATGAGTAGAGAAAGAGAAAGTGTTGGAAAAAGATAGAGATGAAGACAAAGTTTAAAACAAAGCTGAAGGCAAGGTTGGAACCAAGAAATATGAAGATTCAAGAGGAAGAAAGAAGAAGCAATCTAAGGCAGATTTGAAGTTGTTTTGAAGGTACAAGAAAAGTTGATACGACCTGTTTCTAAGGGACTTGGAAATCTTTTGTTGGTTGGTTGTATGGTGCAGGAGCACCTAATTGTGTTTTGTGTCTCCAAGGAGCATTTTGTAAAAAAAATTGAAGTTTCAAATGTGAAGCATTGTAAATGGCCATGTGAGGACCCATTCAATTGTAATTAAGTCTCTATAGGTGTCTAGGAGGTCAAAAAATGAAAGTTTTCAAAAAATGCAAAAGATGGAAAAATGTAAAAGTGTGGTATACTGATTTGGTGAAAATGAGGCCACAGAAATTGAGGATTTTGTTGAATTGATAAGTGAAATTGGTGAAATGAATAGTGAATTGTTGAACTGATCTTCTCAGTTGTTGTTTGGGTTAGAAGTACCCCTGATGATTAGTTGTTGTTGTAGATGCTCTTGCAGATCCTTGGGGCAGAGACCTTGGTAAGAGGAAAGTGTGAGGTAAGTGGAAGTGTGTTTCCAAAGGAAAAGAAAGAATGGCCTAAAGAGGTCATCGTGGGAGAAGTAATTTTTCCACCAATTGGACAAGAGGTTGGAAGGAAGTTACAATCTGCCATGATAGAGGTCTATAAGTCTGATTGCATAGAGGTTCCAAGAGTAGAGGATCTGAAAGTAGGTGTGAAGATAGAAAGTGAAGTGAAAGTGGATGTTTGGTCAAAGCAAGTGAGTGAGTTCAAGCATGCAACATAAATGATGAAGAAGAAAGTCCAATGGAAAAAAGGTAAATGTTTTTTTGTAGGTACAGAGGCAAGTACACCATCAATTCTTGGCAAGAGAAAGGTCAAAGGATGGTTTCCAAAGGAGAAGCAATGGCAAGTTGTGAGTAGATTCAAGATCATTATTGGTGCAATTTTCCAATACTTGACCCAGTGGAAGGGATTACCGGGTGCAAGAACATGTGGAGAGCAAGAGGACAAGAAGGTTCAAGTAGAGGAATGCTATTGCAAAGTCTTCAAGGGACTTGAATTTTTTTTGGCAGGGAGTATGGTGCAAGAGCACCAAGCATATAAACTTTGCATTAGGGTTCAGTATGTGAGGAATAGGTGTTTAGGGTCTTTTTAATTAAATAAGTTCTATTGAGACCATTTCTATGTAATAGGGATCAATTTTGAGTCATTAAGTCAATGTTAAAAGTTGCAAAAAATAGGTAAAAGTTGTCAAAGCAACAAATTGCAAAAATGAAACATTTGGAAGATGAAAGGTCATAGTGGGTTAGTTTTGCTTGGAGGTAGTTATAAAATAAAAATACATGTGTGGAATTCCTTTAAAAGGATTTGTAACCATTTGAGATGGCGTGGGTGATTGATTATCAAATTTTGATAAATGAAATAACACTGTTTTTATGCAATTCACAAAAATATTTTGTTTTATGATATTGTACGGCTCTGTATGGGCTCATATGCATGTTTAATTAGTTGTGTATTAGTCCCTTCAATCACCTTCCATTTTATTTTTGTTTCATGATTATTTGTGAGGATTTGGAAGAGATATTGCATTTTTTTGTAAAAATAGATAAAAACCCCTATTAGGGTAAATAGTGACTTGTAAAATTGTGTTTCTCTCATTGTTTCTAGTGAAAACTCTTAATATTTGGTGAAGATACCTCTTCTTGCATGTATTTTCATCTTTCAAAGGTTACAAATCAAATGGAAAAGGCTAGGGTGTGAAATTTGAGGATTCTTTGACTGTAAAACTATAAAAATAGAGTTCCATTAACAGTCACGGTGAATGGAACATACAGTTTGATGAAATGCTCATGGAAATGAACTTTTAATGGTTATTTAAGCTTATTCAGGTCAAATAATTTTTTTTTGATGGATTGGTTAATAATATTTGTGACTGGAGTTATTATAATCTATAAGCCCTAGGTTGAATAAAGCCTAATAGGCCTAGTATACTCATTGTCAGTCCAATTTTGTGCATCTTGCCTCAAAGTAACTGGTGTTAACCTTTTGATGTGTGTTAAATCATTCAAATAGGTGTCCAAAACACTTATTACAGTCTAAAGATAAATTCTCTTTGAAAATATATCTCTGAAAATCTAGTTTTGGGGTACTACTAGCTTGTAAGGGTTTGGAGTGGAGTTGTTACCAATTTTTGTTCCTTGTGACTTGTGAGTAGTCAAGTTGTGTTTGTATGTGGATCTTAATCTTGTTAGATTCCTAAACAAGTTCATGAAGAGTTCTGAAACCTAAAGTACAAGTTGGAGTCCTTGGAGGCCTATTCCATTTAAGGGGTTTTGTGAGTAGTTGGGAGGTCAGTCAAGGACCAAGTTGTGAATCTTTGTACAAACCTATTGTGATGCCTCCTAGCTTGCTATTAGGGAAATTATCAATCGCTTTTTCAACTTGCATCACACTACTTGAAGGCCAGGATTTGTTAAGGGTATGATCCATACCTAGTGTACTAGTGTCAGTATTAGCAATAGGACACCAAATACTCATACAAGGGCTACTAAATGCAATATTAATGCAAAGCTAAGAACAATGAAATTCTTATAACAAAAATTTTGGAAATTGAAACTGAAAGGAAATAACAAAACATAAAAAACTCAGAAATAGAGCCTTAAATGCCAAAAAATACAAAGGGATTGATTTGCCCAAGGTGGCGAATGAGTCCCAATAGAGATTTTTTTCAAAAAATTTAGAAAATTTTAATTGAATTTTATGCTTTCTATGTTTTATGATCTATACCTTGGATGAAAATGCAGATTTTGTTGGATTTCCAATGAAATTAGATGCAAAAATGCAAACTATATGAGTTTTCACTAATGCAAAATTAGAAACCCTAGAATGCAAATTAATTAATGAAAATCCTAATGCAATGTTAATGCAAGGAAGATCTAAAATGACAATGTACTCCAAATTAGAATTATGATGTTCTAAATGTAGGTTCATGTTGGGTTCACCAAAATGGAACCTCGAAAAATGAGGTATTAAGAGTGATATCATATGGTTTAGAACATATAGCACACCCACTTTCAGGATATTCCACTCAAGGATAACCCTAGAGATCTCAATGCAAATGAGAAAGAGATCTTGCAATAGGGTTGTCCTAGAAGCTAATTGTAAAAAAAAAGGTATTCACCACCAAGTTTAGACTTGGAAAAGACAATGAAATGATGAAATGCAAAAACCCTAATATGATGCAAACTTGATTTAAATGACCTAGAAATATAAGTAAAGCAAAATAGAAAATTAGTAATATGAATACGGAGCACCTGAGAATCTGGAAGTGATTAGATGGAGATCTACAACACTGGAAAATATACCTTTAAAGCTAAGTGGAACTCATTCGCCAATTTGGGTGAATCAGTCAAAAATCTGGAAAACTGTGCAAGAACAGGAATCTACCAAAAGGGTATCTAAATCTACAAGAATCTAAAATTTGATTGAAACTAGGACTCATTCGCCAGAACTGGTGAATCAGTCCAGTTAGGCTTTTCTCAAGCTTCAAAGTCTGATCTTGCTATTCTTTGTCTACTTTATCCTTCCTGATTGATCTTCGGATCTAAAACACCGAATTGCAACTTGTAGGTCTTCTCCAATGTTCTCCAAGGCTTGATGAAAACTTTGACAACTTTGAATGATTGACAACTTTTCTCCTATCTTGCTCCTTAATAGATATACAATCTATACCTATAAATCACACACAAAGGAGAGGGGAAAATGTTGCTGGGTTAGTGGATAGGGGTTCTCCTTGGTCAAACCCATTGTTGGTTTAATCAAACCTTGAAATGAAATCAAATAAGAATGGAGAATGATGAATGAACAAATGAAAATGTTACAACTCACCAAACCCTTGCAATAAAGTGTTGTAAACATGTAAGAGATGGCTCCAATGGATGTATATCTTGACTCTTGCTTGAAGGTGATAAATCTTGAATGAAATTCTTGCTTGAATCATAAAATCCTACACCACAATTGTTAGCTCCAAAATAAACATGATGCATGAAATCCTTGACATGATGATTGATGCTTGAATGGTGATCTAAAATGCTTGATAATCTACTCTTGAAGACACTTGAAAACAATTGAATGGGTATTTGTAGGATCATGATGGGCCAAAAAGTGGCAATATGATGGGTATGTGTAGGGTATGTGGCTGACAACTTTTTTTTACACAAAATAGATGAAATCAAAAGGGTTTTTAAAGGAGATTCTCAGCTTTCCACCAATAAAAATTATGCTTTACTTTTAATTTAATAAATAATTATTATTCATTTTCTATTTGAATTACAACTAAAGTCCTAGGCAATTATGTTGATTGAAAAGAAACATCTATAGCTTTCAAATTGGTATACATTTTTTGAATCTGAAACATGTGTCACATTCTATGTACATACTATAAGTTAAAAAATGAATTTCATGAAGTTTGATAGAGTTAAGGTGATTCAAACATGAGTTTATATTTTTAAAGTTGTAATAAAATTTATAATTAATTATTTACTTGGAAAAAATTACAAAAGGGTGCTTCACATTGGGACATGAGTCCTCTACTTATATCTAAAATATTATAAAAAATATCATCATTTTATTATGGTTAGTTGGTCGGACAAACACTTATACTTATTTTTTCCTAAAATTTAGTACTCGCATTGAAATTTCAAATTTTCACCAAATAGATTTTTTTTTTTTTTTTAAATAAGCCTATTGGTTTAAAACTACATTCAATTTGCTATAGATTCTATTATTACATATTTTTGAAATAATATAGATAACTTATTTAAATTTTTACGTCAAGTTGTCTAACTCTGATTTTTTTGAATTTTCATCACCACTTAAGGGCCTATTTTTTCCATGATGATCCTGCACATACCCAAATGCTCTTGTGAACCCAAATTTTCTATTAGTAATGTTCTCACAAAAGTATTAGGTGAAAATGAATGAAATAACCTTGTATTTATACTCAATTATATGCAAGAATTCCCAAAATTACAACACTACAAGCCAACATCAAATCTAGGAGGATAAAATCCTACCAAAATTTTGAATTAATTTTTATTTTGAGCCACATGGGACTCATTCACCCAAGGTGGCAAATGAGTCCCACTAGGCCTAAATTTTGGGACCAATTTTAAAAATGCTTAGATATGTGTGAAACTAGGTTTGGGACCCAAAAATCTAGGTGGGACTCATTCACCCATGGTGGTGAATGAGTCCTAGATCACTAAATCTAGGCCATTCAAGCCTGAAACACCTAAATTATGATTGGGTGATGATTTATGTTGGGATTATCCTCTAAAAGATACATTAAATGAGGCTTGTGGATGTAAAATAGGACCAATTAAGCATAAGAAATCCCAACTATTAATGAAAACCCTAGAAAAGTGTGAAAGTGTGTTACAACACTTTACAAAACTCTTGATAAGGCAAGATTAAGGTCAGGGTATGTGCAGGATCATCATGGAAAAAATAGGCCCTTAAGTGGCAAAAAATTAAGAAAAATCAGAGTTAGGTAACTTGACATAAAAATTTGAATAAGTTATCTATTTTATTTTAAAATATGTAAGAACATAATCTATAGCAAATTGAATGTAGTTTGTAAACTACTAGGTTTATTTTTATTTTTTAAAATCTATTTGGTGAAAATTTGTTTTAATAGTTTACTTAAATTTCAAGGAAAAAATAAGTAGGTGTCTGTCTAACCAACCTAACCACAATAAAATGATAAATATTTTTTTTATAATATTTTAGATATATTAGAGGACTCATCTCCGGATGTGATTTTTTAATAATTTTTTTTCCAAGTAAATAATTAATTATGAATTTTTTTATTACAAATTTTAAAATATAAAATCATATGTCTAACCACCTGCTGCTTGGTCAAAACTTCATGAAATTCAATATATATTTTTAATCCTATAGTATGAGCATGTTTCGGATTCAAAAAATGTGATTATGTTTGAAAGTTGTAGATATTTTTCAATCAGCCTATTAATCAGGACTTTAGTCATAATTCAAATAGAAAACATGAATAATAATTATTTATTTAATTCAAAGTAAAGCATAATTTACATTGGTGGAAAGATGAGAATCTTCTTTAAAAACCCTTTTCATTTCATCAATTTTGGGTAAAAAAAAAAGTTGTCAGCCACATACCCTACACATACCCATAATATCACCACTTTTTGGCCCTTCATGATCCTGCATATACCCGTCAAAAACAAGTTTATTAGGGTTAGTTAATTAATAAAACAGTGAAAATTGTGAAAATGTGTTACAACACTTTAGCAAGGTACCATTTAAATTCATTAGTTCACAAGGGCCTAGGACTTAATTTGAATGTGACAAACAAATTACAACACTAAATCAAGGCACCATTAAGCTTAATTCACAAGGAGGACCCAAAGAAGGAAGGAAAAGTAGAAGGGATACTTTTTTTGTTGCCACACATATTAGCTTGCAGACCACTTCAACACATGATATTGGAACTAAGAAATTGCACAAACATTAAGAACACATTTACCAAGATGTAGGAGAAAACATATCAATATGAAGAAATACAAAGCATTTCTCGAACCAATCTAGATAACTAATAACACTACCAACCTTCTCTAGTTCACAAGAACCTCCTCGGCAACACTAGTGACCTAAGAAGATAAGAGTGCAACATCCATATAACACTAACATTGAATACCAAACCACAAGATCAAAACTCCAACAGTAGAGGAATGTAGAGCATTCTCCTGGAAAAACTTCAATGCGGATTCCTAAACCAAAATCATTTAAGCAACTTGGAGAGACTAGAAATTCCTTTTAGCAACACATACATTATCAAGAATTTATTAGGAGAGATAATAGGACATACTATAGACCTTCAACAACATCTCTCCACTATTATGCATGCTTCTAATCCTCATCTTAGTGCTTCTAATCCTCATCTAAATATATCATTATAATAACTCTGTTGACATAAATAATGCATAGTGGAACATGACAACAACACTTCTTAGATAAGGCATGATACCCAATCATGAACTTCAACAACTCTTCATAAATAGGGCATGAAATCCAACCGTGAACTTTTGAAAACTTATCATATATATATAATGAAAGCACAAGTTGAATGTTATAAAAAAATGACAGCCAATAATTAGTGTTGACATCAACTAGAAATAATCTCCTCAAGTATTGTCATCAATGACAACCAGCCATCAGTGTTGACATCAATGATAAAAACCCCCTTAGTGTTAACATCAATGAAAACAATTGTTGCAAATAATCTCTCCCTTTCACATTAATGGCAACACACATTGCCCATTCTCTCCCTTTGACATCAAGGACAAAGGGACAAATACATCTTGTACCATAGAAAAAAGGCAACTTGCTTGATTTGGGAATAATTCATGATAAATTGAGCTTAATGAGGCCTTGATTTAGTGTTGTGAGGTGCTTTACACATCCACACTAGGACTTGGACCCTTATAAAATGCATTTATTGATGTCTTGTGAAGGTGTTGTGAAGTGTTGTAACACGTTTCTACACTTTTCTAGACTCTTCTTATTATAATTCACCTAAAAATTACCTTTTCATCCCTTATCAAGTCCTATTTTAAAGTGTTGTTAAGTCTTGTAACAATATTTCATGCTTTTCTAGGCTTGTTATCACTATTTACACCTTTCTTATGCTTTATTTGGCCCCTTATGCACTTACAAGTCATAATTAAGTGTATTTTTGAATGTAAACCTGACAAACAACATTAAATGCAACTTAATTCATGACACCCACGTACAAGCCTAGAGTGGAACCCATTCACCATGGG
>VDFB02110253.1:0-23010 GCA_007258455.2 Sequoia sempervirens
GCATTAGATAAATTCAAGGTATTTGAAGCTATGGTTGAGAATGAAATGGATTTTAATATCAAATGTTTGAGGTCTAGAAGAGGTGGTTAATTCACCTCCAATGAGTTTAACATGTTTTGTGAAGTTCATGGAATAAAGTGGCATTTGTCTGCCCCTAAAAATCCTTAGGAAAATGGAGTTGTTGAAAGGAAAAGCCAAACTATTCAAGAAGCTACAAGGACTATGATGAAAGAGGAAAATCTACTAGAAATCTACTAGAGAGAAACTATTCATACTTTTGTTTACATACTTAATAGAGTTCAAGCTAAAGCTAACAACACAAAGACTCCCTATTAACTATGGTATGAAAGGGTTCCCACTGTGAAGTACTTTAAAGTGTTTGGAAAAAAATGTTATATCAAAAGAGAAGAAGAAAACTTACCAAAGTTTGATGCAAGATCCTATGAAGGTATCTTCCTTGGATATTCTATTAAAATCAAAGCTTACAGATGTTACAATAAAAGGATAAGAAAGATAGTTGAAAGTGTAAATGTTAAAGTTGATGAAAACTTGTAGAATTCAATTGCAGTAGATAGATATGTTTCAGATGAACCTGATTGCAGAATAGTCGAGGAAGAAGTTGATGGAAAAGAAGTGCAGAATGAAGAGGAAGAAGCTTCAAAGAAGACTCCTGAAACCTGTAACTATGTGCAAAAGAATCATTCTGAAGATCAAATCATTGGAGATAAGAGGAAAGGTGTATTGAAAAGAAGCAAAGCTGCTGAAGTTAAGGTAAATTTGTGTCTACTTTCTAAATTTGAACCTAAAATAGTGAGTGAAGCATGCAAGGATGAATATTGGATGAAGGGAATGAAAGAAGAACTTATGCAGATAAAAAGGAATTAGACTTGGGTATTGGTTCCTAGACCAACAAACAAAAACACAATTGGAAAAAAATAGGTATTCAAAAACAAGATGAATGAAAATGGAGTAGTAGGAAATAAGGCAAGACTTGTGTGTGAGGGCTAAGTTCACAAGTGGAAGGTATAGAATTTGAGGATACTTTTGATCCTATTGCTAGGATAGAAGCTATTAGAATGCTTTTGGAATTTGCACCACATAAAGACTTTAAATTTTATCAAATGGATGTGAAGTCTGCTTTTATAAATGGTGAATTAGAAGAAGAAGTTTACATGGAACAACTGAAAGGATTTCAGTTGTCAGATCAACTGGATATGGTATGAAAGTTGAAGAAGGAACTATATGGATTGAAGCAATGTCCTAGAGCTTGGTATGCAAGATTGGACAAGTAATTGATACAAAAGGATTCAGTAAGGGCACCACAAATAGTAATATTTCCTTTAAAATTGAGGGATAAAAAGTCTTGATAGTAGTAGTCTATGTGGATGATATTATCTTTGAAGAAAATGAGGCTATGTGTAAGAATTTTGTAGAATAAATGCATAAAGAGTTTGAGATGACAATGTTTGGGGAGATGAATTTCTTTCTTGGGATACAAATCAATCAAACAAATAAAGGGTTTTTCATTTCACAGTCTAAATATGTCAAAGAGATGTTGAAGAAATTTGGAATGGATGACTCCAAACCGATATGTACCCTTATGGTGACTAGTTGTAAAATAAGAAAATATGATGATTCACCTAAGTTGACCAGAGCAAGTATAGATCCATGGTTAGTGGACTGTTATATCTGACTGCTACTAAATCGAATATCATGCATGCTATTTTCCTTGTAGCTAGATTTCAAGAGGATCCTAAAGAAACACATGCTACAGCTGTGAAGAGGATATTCAGATACTTAAGAGGCACTTCATATTATGTCTTGTGGTATCCTAAGGATAATAATTTCAAATTAAGTTCTTATATAGATACAAATTGGATTGGTTGTGTTGATGACATGAAAAGTACAAGTGGTGGTGCATTCTTTCCTGGATGTAGATTGGTGTCATGGTTGAGCAAGAAGCAGGATTTAGTTTCTTTATCCACTTTAGAGGCTGAGTATATTGTGATAGCATCATTCTATACATAGGTATTATGAATGAGATAGACATTGAAGGATATTAGAGTTGTATATGACAAACCTATTTCTATCTTCTGTGATAACACAAGTGCAATGAACATTTCAAAACATCTAGTGATTGATGTAGAGAAGGGGTGGAGATTGTTTTATCAACCACAATTCAATCAACCTTGATCAATTTTTCCACCTTGAAGACTCTAACTTCGTGTTTTCACTATATTTTCCCAATTTTGCTTCTAACACATCAAAACATGAAATTTTGGATATCTTTTAGATTGCCTCAAACCCATGAAATAAATACCTTTTAGGATACCCTTTATGCTCTTCTTGAACATACCAAAGCTATGCATATGGTTTTTTTAGAACAACATCTTATAAATTGGACTTTTACACTGCCCCTTAACCCCAATTAGGCCTCTTTTGCAAAGCAAGTGTGTGATATTCCTCTCCCAAATCACAAATCATAATTCCTAGACCTTGGATAGATCACATAGGGTTTGAAACCACAAGTTTTAAAACTTGAATGAACCACCAATTCACTTAACCACAAAACCCTACTTCTACCTATCAAAACTAGCCTAATACATTAAGATATTAGGCTACGTCTTACACAAATAGGGCCCTAACTCCATCCCCTGAAACTACCAACCTAATAAACATGAAAATGAACCTATCTAGTTCCATTCCACTGATTTGTAGCAATTTCCACGGAATGGTGATTTATTTCATTTTTCCTCTCAAACCCTCTTGAATTAGGGTTTTCAGACCTCCTTTAGTAATTTTCTTATAAAATCCTTCAAACTTGATGAAATTAATTCAAACTAATTACAAAAAAAATCTAGTTCATTCCTTCACAAGATCCTTGATGTACTTCAGACCATAATCCCTCTGTACGGAATCATACAAAACGTTGTAGCAGTAGGTTTCTCAGAAAACACACACAAAATTAAAGTTATTTTATTGCTTGTGCATCAAAAATTCCAACAAAAAATTGCCTCAAACTTTTTCAGGCATATTTAAACTTGAAAAACTACAAACCAATGGTCCATAAACAACTTTTGAATGTATGACTGTTCATCTTCCTAAAATGATAATTTTGCAAAGTTGAAAGCAACTTTTGACAACAATTACAAAACATGACACTATGTACTCAAACCAACCCCAATGAGACCCAATACATTTAAAATGGTCTATCATGACCTTATTACATCACAAACAAGACTCAAAAACACAAAACTTAACATTATACCAAAAATTGCACAATTTCACTAGGTTCCCTTGCACCAGTGTTGCATTCAAGGACAAAGCATATATCTATTACATATTAATTTTTGAGAGAAAAGGATATGGAGAATGAAGTAAAGGTTGAGTATGTTCCTACAAAGGATCAGATTGTTGTTATATTTACTAAGGATCATTCTTCGAGAAAAGTTGGGGGTTATCACCTCTCCCTATTTTAACTAGATGCATTAGTCTACTGGATCTATGGATCTATCTCTTGTCTGGACTGATGTTGGTGGATACCTCTTAGGGGGAGTAAGTAGTGTCATGTGTTGTCATTGAGTTGCTAATTTGTTTGGGTATACTCCTAAGGGGGAGTGTTCAAAGAAAGTTTCTTGGTTCAGTGTCAAACAAGGAGAATAATAACTTTTTTTTCCTTTGCCATTGATGTCAAAGGGGGAGAGAGGGTCATGTGAAAAATCTTATCTACTTAGACAGAGAAAATAATGTAAGGTATCAAAGCATAATTATTATCAAAGGGGGAGATATTCCTGTAAGGGGGAGAGAGTTCATGAATGTTGTGTAGGATGTCTAATCATAAAAAAAGGAGTGTGTGTTGTCTTTGGTGGCTTTTCACATATTTTGTTGCCATAAATGAAAAAGGGGAATATTGTTGCAAGTATGAAGGTGTTTTCATTAATGTCAACAAGAAGTCTATTGATTGGTGTTTTCATTGATGTCAACTATGGGATGAAGATGTTGAGGATATTAATAAAAAATGATAAACAAAGTAAACTGTGTTGTGCAAGTGTTCTTAGTATTCCCCAGTATTGTGCTCCACATTATTTCCATATTGATGCTATTCCTATGTGAATCTTAGAGGTTATTCAAGGTTTTTAAAGGTTGCTATATTCAAAATTTGGGTTTCTGGATCATTGAATAGTGAGAGATATTTTCACTAGTGTGTGAACCAATTGTTCATAAATATTTTCTATGGCTTGGGAGAAATGTATTTACTCCACATTTCTCCACTATATGGCTTTAGGTTTTGTGGAATTGGGAATTTTCTTATAATTCTTGTATCTTTCTGTATTCAATTTTTTACTTGATTTAATCCTATATAGAGTGAGTTTCACTTATCAGTGTGCAAGTATGGGTTACCATTTGTTTTGAGTTTAAGTATTTGAATGATGTGAGGTTGATGAAGTGTTTGATGAATATCATGTAGTTCATAAATTACTCTAGATCGTGTTCAAGTAAATTATGTTTTTTGAAACTTTCGGCTTACAGATTGATTTGAGGAAGTGTGTACTTAATTTTTATGGTGTTTAGCATAGGTGTTGGCTAACCTTGTGTTTAACACTACATGAAAAGCTTGTAGAAGCATGTTGAAGTATGTTGGGATTTCTTTGGATCCTAATAAAGGATTTATGTAGGTTTCCTTTCATTCCTATCCACCATGGGAATGTTTAGGTGCCAACCTATTTTGAATTTGTGTATATAACAACTAGTTGCTGACCTTTTTGAAAATTTTTGAGGTTGAGGATGATATAAATAAGTGTGGTGTTGTTGTGAGTTAAGGTATGAATGAAATGTGAAGTAAGATAGATTTAAGATCAGTGTGAGTGAAGTGTGTGATGTGAGATTGAGCAGAGTGATGCAAATTATAGTGTTAGGGTTCCTGTTCAAAGGAAATGAGTTGAGGGTGTTGGAAATAAGCAACATTGAGAGGGGGGGTCAATCAGTGTTCTACAAAAAATAACTTTATTATTATGAACTTTAATCCACTTGGAATATTTATTCAATAGTAATATGCAGAAACATAAAATAAGAAACCACACAATCATAATACAAGGATTTTTACGTGGAAACCCTATTAGGGGAAAAACCACAGTGGATGACCAATCCACAATAAGTTCTGAGTATGCCCAAAATAAATATTACCAAATGGGAATGCACTTGCATTCAGGATCACTTCCTAGAGCTCACTGCTCAAAAGGATGGGCTCACTACCCTTACAATGATTTGGATTAGATCCAAAGGAAAATGAATTGATTGAATAGCATCTACCAATGTTGGATTACAATTTCAGTTAAGCTCTGATGACGAACTTTTGTCCTTTTGACTGATATTGAACTTCTGCTCTACTTTGCTCAAGTTCACACATAAAATCCTTATGCGCAAGTGAAACTGCACATGATATCACTAAAATATTCCTTGAATGCTTGCAACATACACCAATACACCTTTTTTTCAAAATGATGTAATCGATCATTTAGATATATCCGCGACTATGGATTTAATTGTTACAAGTCGGCTCAACAAAACTTAAGAATATTTGCAAGTTGTTGGCCCAAATCATGAATAAATTTGATGCTTATCCAAACAAGTCAGCTAGAATATGGCTAGGAACAATAATTAAATATTTGAACGTGAATTTTTTTTGAATGATTCCACTTTACACATCCACAACTCGCCACATTTCTTGAGTCGGCTACAATAAAAAAATAGACAAAAGGTTTCCTACCAGACCTCCAACCTCGTACTACAACTAATGCAACACCACAAAACTCAATAATAAGATAATCCACATGCTTATCAAGTAATTCCAGAGATCCACAACACAAAAAGATGATCCGGTGAAGCCATCTGACTGGATACCCTGTTCCTCAAGTGTTTTGCCGGTAATACACACTGTATCACTTTATCTACTAATATGACTGGATACTGAACTACAGACCATGGGGATGAATTCAGTTGCCATCAATGACAACACACGAAGCCATATTCCAAAAATCTTTCCCTTTGGCATTGATGGTAACACTTAAAGAAAAATGACTAAGTGTCAAGATAGATAAGTACACTGCCAAAATACAAAATACTACTCACCCTAAGAATATCAAAGCATTTTTCACTTCACTCTCTCCCCCTTTGACATCAATGACAAAATTGGGGAACCCAAAATTAGCAAAACTATACAAATATATCTAGAGACTTACAAAAATTTGAAGATGTCTACAAAGACATTCTTTAGTCCATTTAAGTTTGAGTACCACACGCTTTTCAGACTCTCCAAAATAGTAATGTGACCACAAAGAATATATGCCAAAGTTTCCGCAGCTTTGAGATTTACTGGATCAGGAGCGGTTACAACACCTTTGGCTTCTTTCAGAGCATTCGCTATTATCTCAATCTTTGGACTTATTAGCCCCCTGAGTTCATCGAGTCTGCCAATAATCCTTTCATTTTCAATCTTTATATTCTTTATTTGATTGAGGAAAGCTATTAACTTACTTTCTTGATAACAAACACTGTCGGTTAATGGGTCAAATGTGTTGGAAATAGTAACCAACTACTGCTCAATATCTTTCACTTGCTTCTCATTTGCTCTAGTAAATTTTGATAGAATTAGGCAGGACTTGTATACTTTATCTCCTTCAACTATAGCACTTTGAACAGTCTTTATGCAGGAGCCTAACAAATTTTTATCTTTGGAAATCAATTCCTTTAGGCTATTAACTCTCTTCTCTTTAAACTCCTTTTGTACTTTAACTAGAGTTGATTTCTCAAAAGATTTGAAATGAGAATCTACAGAGCTTATTAACTTCTTCAACTCACTAGAGGAGGAACCTGATGGGTCCATAGCATGAGTAGGCATTAGTTTTTGTAGTACTCCAGATGCAAGCTTTAACAATTCACTGTCCTTAGTGTGAGATTTCAATATCTTTTCGCTAGCTTTGGCTTGGGCAATTTTAGCGACCTTCATCATTTGAATTGGAGACAAAGTGGAAAGGTTGATTGCATTTTCATCCAACTCAGGATCTAGCTCATCCTGTTGCTCCAAAAAATATTTCTTCACTTCCTCTATTATGATTTATTGCTCCTTTTTTCTTTTCAACTTGAGATTCTGCTTTAGGATTAGCTTTAGGCATTTCAGTTTCTTCAGTATGAGCCTCTTTTTCTTTGTCTCTGAGTTTCTCGCATTGGGAGAGGTCAAAATATCTTCAAACTCTGGATGATTAGATACATTCATGTTTTCCTCATTCACATTCCCTTCTTCTAATTCATTTACCTTCACATTTACTTCCTCATTGCCTTGAGTATGTTCAATATTGATCTCTTCAATATTTATCTTTTCCTTTGACAAAAAATCTTCCAAGATTACCTTAGTTTCACTGATAACAACATCAGTGTCACTAATCATGAGCTTATTGACTCTTGACTTGCTTCTAAATTCCTTTTTGACCTTTAGAAGAAATAAATCCATTTCTTCTATTGACATCTCTGGGCACAAATCAACAAGAACTCTTTTCCTAATATTTTCTTCCTCTATTATGGCACTCTCTCTCCTAGATTCCAAAGCATTATATAGGCTTGTAGGCAAGCCAAACATGATTTAAACAAGAGTTTTATTGAAAACATTCAAGTGCTTAACAATAGCTTCTTCAAGAATCTTCTTATCGAATTCATCAAAAGTATCATACAGGTCACAAAGTGGAATGAGGTTTCCATATTTTACTACTGCATCTACAACTTCCTCGATAGACATGTTGGGCTTGTCAACTTTGGCCTTTTTCTTTGCTTCTTCACCTTTTCCAGAAGGTTTTCTCTTGTCCAAATTGACAACATGAGTCCCAGAAGCTTTTAACTCTCTTACTACTTCTTTAGAGTCAGTTCCTTCTTCTTCATCTTCAGATATAGCTTTGTAAGTTCTTGAGCTTTTGTTCTTCTTCCTTCTTCTAGAGGCTTTGGCTTGAGCAAACTGTGTTGCAGGGGAACTCCTAGTAGATCTAGTGTTAGGAAAAGATGTTCCTGGACCAGCTGATTCAACCTTTTCCTTCTTCTCAGCCACTCCAGCTTCATCTCTTTGCCTTCTTATTTCTTTAAGCTTTTCCACAGGAAGACCCATACTCTCTACAAGAGCTTATGTTTCTTTTCTTACCTTTCTGATTGATACTGGCTTCCTCAATTTAGAATGAACTTGTAGGATTTTCTTTGCATATGTACCAAACCTTTCTTCATTCTAATCTAGTGGTGAATTTAGCAAATGTTCAACATACATCCTCAAAATGTTTCCATCTACTTCATACCCCTTAGGCATGATCCAAACTGTTCTAGGATCAACAGCTTCCATGTGACACTGGTCAATGTCAATCATGAAGCATATAGTGTCTTTGTATTTTTCCACTATTGCAATAGGGATTCTCTCTCTAGCATGCATCAAAGTTTGAATTTTTTTGAAATGACCCCACATAATTGTGTTACGGGTCTGCCGATCACCAAGTCCACATAACATATCCCAAATCTGCACAACTTCTAGCATATCATTACACCATTGCACTTTACCAACTCCCGGTAACTCGCTCGAGAAGTAGAAGTATAGACAAATTAACAGGTTTCTGAACTTGAATACATTCTTCTTATCCTTCTTGATTTTTCTTAGATTCTCTAGTAGTTGACCTCTGAGCAACTCACATAGATAAAATTCTACATTTTGTTTGATCATTTCATATGTTGTATAGATGGTTGTGCCGGATACAAAATTTTCCCAGCTCAAATGGTAGATCTTGTACCCTATAACCATAGATGCAAATTTTACATCAACCTCGGCAATATGATCTATAGTCATTGCCCTTCTGTCCCAACGAGAGCTAGTCGCTCTAGTAACCTCATCATTTTTCATCAACTTCAAAACTGGAAGTCTACTGGTGAAATTTAAGCCTATGACTACACAAATAGATTCTTTGGAGATTTTGAAAGGCACATCTAACCACATGAATTCATCATGAACACGGCTCAGAATATATCGAACCCACTCATCTTCTTCGAATATGGGAAATTTCGTGAATTGCACAAATTTCTTGTCTTCTAGGGTTTTGAATTCTGGTTTCACAGTATAATCTTCTTGAACTATGGACTGAGAATACAACTCCAATAACTATGAGCTACCTAAATCTTCAATGTTTGCATGCACATATTCCCTAATATCGTCAATGTGTAGAACACCGTATGACACAATTGAAAATGCACCTAGTGGCTCTGTATCTACAGACTTATATAGATGCAATTTGAATTTTGGATGCGGCCTATCCTTAACTTTGACTGATAGAGGAGTAGACATAATTGTGAGCACACAAATTTACAGGTTTTGAAATAAATACCTTTCGAAGATAGAACAAAATTTGATCGCAGATTCTCCTCTATGCTTGAATCTTCTCTCAATTTGGCAATGATCGCCTTAGAGCTCTCCAAACTTATTTTCCTCTGAATGCAGTGAGGAAAATGAGGGTGGAATCCATTAATTTATTGATCACAAAACTAACCCTTTACTTTTGTAATAAATGCCCTTTCCCTAACTCAACCGGTTTACTATCTTTTATGTTTCGAGATAGATAATTCCTATGAGGATATCCAATATTCTTCACTAATGCTTTAGGATTCATTTCACAATGTTTGAAAAGTGCCAAATTTCCTACTGAAAACATTTGAATTTCAATGCCAATCACTTGTAGGGGGTTTAGGATTTTTTCATAATAGCTCCCCCTATGGCAGAGGCCAAAAATCAATTTCTTGAAGTATTACCAGAAGTGGCTACTGGTGTGGATCCATTTCCTTCCGCAGAGGGATTCTTCTCTACCCATTTCTTTTGCATTTGCTTCTCGATCTCATCAGTAGTGACTTTCCCTTTTCCTTTAACATCTGGTTTCCTATTCTATTTTACGAGACCTCTTCTGTTCCAATAGAATCTAGAAGTATGACCAAATTTGTTGCAGTTGTAACACACAACACTTCTATGTCCAGACCAATTGTTCCACTAATTTTTTCTTGATCTGCATTGGTTAGCAATATGTCCAAATCTATTGCATGCATAGCATTTGACATCTCTAAGAAAATTGTTCAGCAAAATTCTGCATTCACTTGACTTATGACAATACTTATAACAATTAAAGCACTGACCTGAGAATGATAGTCTACTTGTGTTCACCCTACTTCTACATTGAGAAGCCATACGATCAAATTTGTTTCAGGTATAACAATAGCCATTAAATCTTTGAGCATTAGGTTACCTTACTAGATTTCTTCTTGGTCCATTCATATGACTCCCTTGTCCGAATTTTCTTTGTCCAAAATTCCTTTTTCTGGATCTAGAGCTTTCTCCTTCTTCATATCCAAGACCTCGACGATTACCATTAGTCCTCTTTCCCTTGATTGATTCATCAAGTTTGGTTGTGCTTGTTTTTAATTTCTCCTTATACTCATTTGCAACAGCAAGTTCATTTTTGAGATCATCAAGCTGCTTTTCAAGCTCCTCCTGACTATTCTTGGATTGCTCCAATTCATTATCTAGTCGGCTGCATTATTCTGACTTCTCTTTCAAGGATTGTGCAAGTTTTTCTTCATTCTTCTTCCTATCCTCAATTTCCTTGGTCATTCTCATCATGATAGATTCCATCTCACGCTTCAAGACAACATTCTCTTGGGAAAATTTTTCACATTCCTTTGTTTTCTCTTTCAAAACTTGACTGAGTTGTTCATCTTCCATGGTTTTTTTCTTCTGTTTCTGTTGACCACATAATTCCTTTCTTTTCTCCCTTGAGTCATTGATCTTTTCTTTCAAGGACTGAATGAATTTTTCTACATTCTCAAGATTTTCTTGCAATTCCCAAATCTCAGATTTTGATTGGTCAAGATCATCCAAAGCCACCATAAGTTGTTGTTGAAGACTGCTTGTATCCATTGAGAACACTTTCCAAGATCTCCCCAAGCTGTTAGACTTCTCTCAAGGAACTAGCTCTGATACCAATTGTTGGAAACAAGCAACACTAGGAGGGGGGGTGAATCAGTGTTCTACAAAAATTAACTTTAATATTCAGACCTTTAATCTACTTGGAATATTTATTCAACAGTAATATGCAGAAACATAAAATAAGAAACTACACAATCATAACAAAAGGATTTTTATGTGGAAACCCTGTTAGGGGAAAAACTATGGTGGATGGCCAATCCACAGTAAGTTCTAAGTATACCCAAAAGAAATATTACAAAATGGGAATGCACTTGCATTCGGGCTCACTGCCTAGAGCTCATTGCTCAAAAGGATAGGCTCAGTGCCCTTACAATGATTTGGATTAGATCTAAAAGAAAATGAGCTGATTGAATAACATCTACCAATGCTGGATTACAGTTCTAGTTAAGCTTTGATGATGAACTTCTATCCTTCTAACTGATATTGAACTTCTGCTCTGCTCTACTCAAGTTCGCACACAAAATCCTTATGTACAAGTGAAAATGCACATGATATCGCTCAAATATTCCTTGAATGTTTGCATCATACACCAATACACCTTCTTCTTCTTTTCAAAATGATGTAATCGATCATCTAGGTATATCTGGGACTAGGGATTTAATTGTTACAAGTCAACTCAACAAAACTTAAGAATATTTGCAAGTTGTCCACCCAAATCATGAATAAATTTGATGCTTATCCAAACAATTCAGCTAGACTATGGCTAGGACTAATAATTAAACATTTGAACATGATTTTTTTTTAATGATTCCACTTTACACATCCATAACGTGCCACATTTCCTGAGTCGGCTACAACAAACAAATAGACAAAAAGTGTCCTACCGGACCTCCAACCTCATACTACAACTAATGAAACACCACAAAAATTGATAATAAGATAATCCACATGCTTATCAAGTAATTCCAAAGATCCAAAACACAAAAAGATGATCCGGTGAAGCCGTCTGACTAGATACCTTGTTCCTCAAGTGTTTTTCTGGTAATACACACTGTACCACTTTATCTGCCGGTATGACTGGATACTGAACTATGGACCAAGGGGATGACTTCAGTTGCCATCAATGATAACACATGAATCCATATTCCAATAGAGGGCATCTGAAATCATTCAAGAAAGGCTATGAAAGTGTGTGAGCATTGTGGTGGATTTCCTTGTTGCATTGAGAAGTGTTCTCTTTGCAACATTCTTCTTCTATCTTTTTGTATTTCTTTCTATGGCAATGAGCCTTGGTTGTGAGCCATTTTGGGTAGTGTGTCCTATTTTGGTAGTGAGCCCTTGTACTGGTTTTGCAATTACTTATATTGTGAGCTAATCCTCACCATGGTTTTTCCCTCATTGGGTTTTTCATGTAAATTTGGTGTTCTCTTGTGTCTGATGTTGTGATTTTAGTTTATGTTATGTGCATTCCATGTTTAGTCATACTAACATAATAAGGGTTTAATGAATGCATGTGGATTTGATCATTATAGAGGGTTTTGAAGATTTAATTTTCTACAACTGATTCACCCCCCCTCTCAGTCGTCTTGTTCATTTCAATACACTTATGCAAACATTTACCAAAAGGGGACTCATTAAGAATTATATGAAATAAGCTATCATTAGTGGATAAAATAAAGACAAAATATATAAGGAAGATGAGATTGAAGCAAAATTTGACATAGTTAGATTGAGTCCCTACAAATTAAGTTTAGTGATCTTATAAAAAATATTTCATAATTGTATCAGCTTAGATTTTTCCATTTGAGTTTTAGTGGTCTAAACTTGTATAAGAATAAAATGGTAAAATGATTTCCATCAATAGAGGAACCAAAGTAAGTTTGTAAAGATTTTAGCTTAGGAAAGCAACATAGGTATGCATTCCAAATATACAAAGCAAGAGGACTTAAAACTCATTAGAAGCTATGAATTCATATGCTTTTGAGTATATGAAAATGGAGTTATTTGGGAATATCAAATACTTGATACAATCCTAGATGGTTTAAATAGGAAAACTTGGGCATTATTTTTAAAATAGAAATATGATTTTAGCATCCTTCAATATTTTAAAAGCATTAGTGAAGAATCAAAGTGAAGATGATATGAAGATATTAAATATTAGTGGAGGAGGTGAATATACATCAAATGAGTCTCACAACTTTTATAAAATAATGTAATGAAAATGAATTTTATAGATGGATGAACAACATAGTAGAATGGTATTGAGAAAATAAAAATAAAGCTATTATTGAAATGGATAGAATTATGTTGAAAGTGAAAAAACAAATATACATACACACACATATATATTTATTCCCCAGGAGAGATGGAGTAATAAAAAGCTCAGTATATATGCACATGTTCCCAAAAGATTAAAAAAAAAATTGGACAAAAAAGATAGAGAATGCATATTTGTGAACTAGAATGAGCATTTGAGAGTCACACAATCCAATTAAAAAATAAATTACAATCAACAAAAATGTTATTTTTAGTGAAGATGACACAAGACAATGTAAAGAAAATAATAAAGAATGAAATCCTCTAAAGAAAATGTGATAAATCCACCTTCTATATCTAACATAAAATCTCAAGCAACCTATAACCCTATTGCATCATCAAATGTAGCATGCAGTGAAAGGACAATTTCTAGTCCAAAATCGTGAACCCCATTAAAATAAGAGCTCATATGAGAAATATGAGGTAACAAGAAATAAAATAAAGATGATGGGTTTGTTTATTTCATATTTTAAAAAACTTGATCCTATTTATTTTAAATATGTAATTAAAAATAAAAAATAGATAAAGGTGATGGGTGAAGAAATTGGTGCTATAAAGAAAAATTAAACATAGAAATGGATGAAATTTTTTATATGAAGGACACTATTGATGTGAAATGGATGGGTAAGTTTTTGTAATGTGGATAGGATGAGGTTGAATGATTTAAATAAATATTAGTTGTTAAATGACTTTCAGAGAAGTTTGATGTTGATTACAATAAAATTTTCTCTCTCGTAGTAAAGCTTAACATAATGAGAATGCATCTAGGATTAAAAATTGAATAAAAATAGAAATTTTATCAAATGGATGGGAAGTTTTCATTTCTAAATAGAATATGTGGAGAGTAAGTTTACATTGATCAATCACAAGATTATGCATAGGAAGGACAATAAGTAAAAGTATATAAATTGAAGAAAATAGTTTATGGACTCAAAGAACTGCCTAGGGCTTCATACAACAACATTGGTTATTGTTTTCTAAAGAAAGGATTTTCTAGTGCTCAAGCAAGCTTATTCTTTATATTAAAGTAAGTAAACATAGAGAAATTTTGATAGTTTGTATGTATATTGATGAGTCACTTTTTTCTAGAATAATAAAATATTAATTAATGAATTGAGAGCAATAATGGAAGCAAAGTTTGAGATGATTTCCTTAGGACTGATGAAATATTTTATGAGTATTGAATTTTGTTAAATGAATGATGCAATTTTTAGTTCACAAAGTATATATGCCAACAATGTTTTAAAGAGATTTGGAATGGAGAAATATAAACCAATTTCCACACGTGTCGCCATAGGCCAAAAATTGTCAAAGGATGATGCCAATAGCAATCCTGATTCTACTCACTACAAAACTTTGGTTGGAGCTTTGATAAACATGTGATGACCACTAGGACATGCATAATGTATGCAATTAGTTTAAGTTCAAGATTTGTGGAGACACCAAAAGACATTCATTTGCAAGTAGGAAAAACGATTCTAAAATATGTGATAAAAAAGAAATGCAACAACAAACAAGTTCAAACTCGTTATATATATATTAATAGCGATTGGGTTGAAAATATTGATAATAGAAAAAATATTTTTAGATATATATTTCATTTTGAATTTGGTACAATTTCTTGGTCTTTTAAAAATAACTTATTGTTTCACTTGTTACAATCACATCAGTTGCTTGTCAAGTAGTATAGCTTAAGAAATTTTTGAATGAAATGAGTTAAGTATAAGAATTTGCCATAAAAATGAAAGAATCCAATTTTCAATAGAAAATGTCACAAGTATATTTATAATGCTTTTGACAAAACAAAATTTTAAAAGATTAAAAAAAAATAGTCATTTTAGATTTGAGAAATAATCTTGATTTTATACCATATATCTTTATGTATTCATGTAATTAAAATGGACCACAAATGTTACTTTTAAGTCTGACAACATATAGAATAGAATAGAAGACTTTTTAACATTTATTAGATCAAAGAAGGCCTATGAAATGACAGACATTATTATTTTTGCTTTTTGAAATGCTGCTCTTCTACTATTCAATTTGACAATGAACTCTCTCTAAATAAATCGTGACAACCTTTACAGAATGCATAAACTGTTGAATGAAAGCACTCACCAATGATTGTTGTGTTTTATTATTATTTTATTTAACACACTATCACCACATTTTAACCATGACAATGAAGGAATTAAAAGAAGTTCAATCTGTACAACTGTCTCCATCTGCTTTCATACTGCCCAGTAATACTTAATAAATAAATTACCAGCAGATCAAACTTAACTATTCTTTATTGAATCATTGAATGTATTCTGACTTTGAGAGATTAATTTAATATTGGGTAGATTTGGATAGCCGTGTTTTTATTGAATGAGTTGGAAGTTCCCTTTCAAACATTAGTTAATAAATAAATCATCAGTATTCCTGCCACACGTTACGCAGTCGACCCGACCTAAACTGTCTTGTAATAATGAGCATACCAAGCTCAATATTTTGCAATCTTCAAGTGTCACGTCTATGTCAGCTAATGGCATCGACAGCTTTCAGCAATCACAATCAGATTAATCACAAACACATCAACCCCAACATACCTACTTAATGCATCTTAATAAAGTCTAGAAATTAGATATTGAATTAGGAAGGGACCCAGTAGTTGAGCATGTTTCAATAGTTGAGAATGTTTTTGTTAATATAATGCCTAATAGTTGTTTATATAATGTCAATAGTTGTTTATATAATGCCAATAGTTGTGACTTTACTACCCATAATTAAACAAAATGTATTCTTTTGATCTAAAAAGCAACCAATCATGTGATGCCACATCAGCGCTCAACTACTGGTGATGTGAATGCACAAGTATTGGTAAGGGGTTTAGACGGTGCCTTTTTGGACACCTTGACAAAAAGCATGCTGATGTGGCCCCCCGAAACTTTTGTTATAAGCAGGGGACTTGCCAAATAAGCTGCTGTAAAAAAATTGGAGTGATTTGAAATTTCAAGTAGGATTTTGAGGAACGCGAAGTTAGGTGCACAACTACTTGGGTCCTCTCCCTATGTCCAAAGGAGCCATCCTGCCGTCGAAGAATGCGGAGAAATTTCTTGGCATCAGACAGCAGATGATTTCGGTGGGATTTCCCACTCAGAATAGTCTATCAGCTAATTATTAATTAGATATTGAATTAGTTGGAGAGGGGAATAAAATAATAATCAAATTTGATCATGGTTTCACACTACGGGGATGCAGAAGATTAAACGGTCTATAGACAGATTTACGGTTACATGATAATAATATTAATTTAAAATAAAGTAATAAATTATCATTATTTTATATTGGTTTATATTATTTTATATTATTTTAGTATAAATTAGGGTGATAGATTTTTACAAGGATAGAGAACGTTTTGAAGGGATTTTGTAATTTTGTACAAAGCAAAACTTCAACTATATTCAATTGATCCAAAACAAAGAACCCATAGTTAAAAAAAGAAAAAACAAGAATAAAAACCATAAAGAAATTATATTTTTGAAAATATCTTAGTTGTTTCAATATCTTTCATAGACAAGTTGATGTGGAAATTAGAAGGTTCCTAGTTGTGCTTGTTACCATCAATAAATTTCCTTTTACATGTGCGCTTGACCCACTACTCTATGACTTTCCTTAGAGTAGCTTCAACCTCACTTTCGCCTTACCTTTTTTAGAGTATCCTTGATTTCCTTATGCTCTTGTTTCATATTGTTTAGTCTATCTTTGTTATTTTTTATTTCTATTCTCATTATTTGCTTATGTTTAGACAATCTTTGAATTACTTTGTTACTATCACCCATAATTTATGGAGATCAAATATACCTTCCCATAGCTATAAGAATCTTTGGTCAACCTCAAAAGGAGTAGCAACTCTTGATGTGTCCCCATTCAAAGCCATCTTCATGTTAATTCAATTGATTTCTATGAAAAACCATTTAATTAGCTTTTGTTGGACCTCAACAACCTCAAACAAAAATTCTAGATTCTATCTAGTAGAATTGATCATTTCAAAGAGATCATCAAAGGTTTGGGGCTAACTACGAGAGAGAAGGGTCTAGAAAGTGGGGATGGAACGATTCACATCAACCTCAGGGAACGCCTTGGCCTTACCCTTCATAGATCTTAGCACCAAGTGAGTAGGGAAACTAGGGTCTTTTAGCTCATTTTAAAAGACTGTGTGGGGAACAAACAACTCCAAGCTTGGAGATGAAGTAGGTTCAACATCTAGCTCACTACCATGACCAAAAATCACTCAATCGGGACAGCATGTGTGATTTTAAGAGTCCAACATTAAAATAGGGAAGTAGTGCATGAGGAGGGAGGAATTTTTTTATCTCACATAATTCACTAATAGGAAAATAAGACCTCAATGTAGGGATATAACCCCTTGAACCTTTTTTGGTTCATGATGGACTTTTCCAAAGAGTAGAGTAAATAACAAAATGAAAGGAAATAATTTAAAAATAAAAAATAAAAGTGGCATAGCCACTGGAAATATTTTATTACTATTTAAATAGATGTTTACATAGAATGATTTGAGTAGGAAGAAAATGCTCTTAGCAGAGGCCTTAAAGCCGAGTACAAAAGGGGGTACAAGAAAAACCCCATGGAGCAAAGGAGTATGAGAGCCATTTACAAAGGAGAAAACAAGTAATGTTAAGCCCCTCAAATAAGAGAAAACTAGTGAAGACCACTTCCAGACTGAGAGCACCGAAGGTAGAAGGCCTTAAAGATAAACCACGAAGCTTGCAAAAGATCCAAGGATTCCCAAGCTTGGAAAAAACAAAATGGAAGAAGCCAGAAAACCAAATTCACAAGAGCTAGTAAGAGAATGAGTTAGCCGAAACAAAAGACCCAAATGTAAAGGGCGAGATACCAAAAGACAAAAGGTGTATCCAGGATGCCATAGATGGAGAAGATTCTTAAGTAGAGATTTCTTTTGAAGAAGCCAAGTCTGCAGGTGGCAGAAACAAAGGTTCTTCTGGTGGCTCATAGAGAGCGTGTCTAATCAGTAAACGAATTGCATCATACAACCCCTGAATAGAATCATAAACATAATTACCATATTGAGCCTGGAGCCTCAGAAGCCGATAGTTAAATTCTCTCGAACAATCACTTAATAAATCATTGGCCATGGAGGATAGAAGCAAAGTAAACCGCCCTCAAGAAAGTAAGTGTTGTTTGCAAAAGATACCTCCAACCGTATTCGTGCCCTAAAGAAAGCCATAATTCTCCAAAGGAGGCTGTAATGAAGAAAGTGAGAAAATGTGTGGAAGAAGATATGTGCCTCTTGCAAGAAATTTAACCATCTCCACACACCAATGAAAATCAATTAAATTAGAGACAAACCTCAAAGAAACTTCATGCGGGAGAGTTGTTACATGAAGATCTAACCAGTCATAACCTAGTACCAACTCAATTGCATCATGAACCTATTTCAATTTGATTGCAAATGTTCATCTCAATTTCTCCAAAGTGAACATTGAGCAATCTTGAACTTCATGAGTCCATGGAGGAACAAAAACTTGGAACAAGCTATCCATTATAACAAGACCAATAAAAGTACACCAGTAAAAGATATGAATATAATGCCACCAAATTACCATTTTTATAGAATAATAGAGCTGCCGAGAAACATATGTCGAGACCTCACATGGGAATGCCTTTCAGTAAGTTGAGCTTCAATTGTAACCCATAGAGGTGAGGAGGTAAGATGCCATTAATGCTTGACAAAGGATGTACCTGGAGATACTTGAAAGATGCTAGGTGCCATAGCTTAGCACAATCTTTGGAAAAGACAATTTTTTCAATCATGTCACTAGGCATGTGATAGAATGCCTCTAAAATGCATTGGCTCCTCTAATTTCCGTCGACTAGAGTAGCCTCACATAGGTAGACAAAAGAGGAGGAAAGTAAATCTTTCCAAATTTAGCCAAACATACTGGCAGTCGCTAGATGATGAAACCAGTACCAAAATCCACATTAAATCATAATTTTCAATGCACAAAATCTTCCATGAATTCCTCAAGAATGTTCGTCATAAAGAAACATGTTCATTGTGACAAACATAATTGAGGAAGGGGGGACAGGTGTCAACCCCAAATGTTAAGAATGTCAGAAAATCACATGAGCATTAAGAAGTGCAATTAGGTAAGTAGGTGTGAAAGCAAACGTATGTACCAAATATAGCTATTGCCAAGACAAAAACATCAAATCCAAGCTGTTAGCCATGAGCAAATGGAGCCCAGGTTGTCAGAAAACATTAAATATAATCATACTCCCAACATGAACTACCATCATGACAAACAAGAGGCACGAGAGAAGCAAGTCCCAAGAAGGAAAACCATGGAGAAGGTAGGTGGCACCGAACTAGTCCCAAGAATGTAACAAGTCATAAGTGGAGCAACTGACAAATGTTATGCTACTGACTAGCTATAGCCCCAAATGAAATTTGAAAATGCTAAAGAACGAGAGCAAGACCCAAATTTAGCATTAGTTCTTGAGAAATAATTGAACACATTCCTCTACCAAATATTCTTTATAAGGGAGAGCTTCATCAATTGCCTTATTTGTAAGGGTATCAACACTCAAATTTGCTTCTCTATAGCAATGGGAAATTTCAATACTTGGAAAATCCTCAAGTTATTACATAATGAAGGAAATAATGTAATCCAAATGTCAGGAATCAAAACTTCTTCTCTTCAGAGCCGAAATTACAACCACTGAATCACCTTCAATATGAAGAAGAGAGATAGAAAGTTTCTTTGCTAGGCTCAAACCAATTCTCAATGCATTAAACTCTGCAACATTATTGGTATAGTTAGGGATTAGTTCACAAGCAACACCAATATAATTCCCATGCCAATCTCTTAAGATTGCAGCTATGCCTGACTTGCCCGGATTACCTCTCGAAGCCTCGTCAAAATTTAGTTTGGTAAAGTTTTTGGAGGGATCTGTATAAGTCAACACTCACAAAAGAGGCCTTTGTTGAAATAAAACTTGATCTAGGAAGTCTAATCAAATACCAATTTTTCAAAATGAGTCCATCCCAAGATGAATATATTCCTTTTGAATTTGTGGACTTGAAGAGAGCAATTGTTATCATCTTAGAGATGGAGATCTCAATTTTTAGACAATACTGCTTGGAACAAGCTGGAGTGCTTTCTTTGAAGAATTCTATTATTTCTTTCAAACTGCAAATGTTTGGAGTGACTATACTGGAGAATTGTTTTAAATCTGGGGACAAAGATGAAGAGGAAAAAAGAGAATGGCTTATTAGAAACTCAAATGAGATTAAGGAGGGGCTAGACTAATAATTTGTTATAGCTAGGTCCCAGCAATATTGAAAAAATCCATCCAATTAGAGTGGTGGTGGTGGCACCTTCCAGTGCAGAAGGTGCCTATCTCACTTCAACCCATCCAACAAAGCATAGGTCTACATCTTTATGAATATGCCTAGAGGCTCTCTTTGTTTAGTTAATATTTTCAAACAGAAGTCATATTGGAAATCCCACTTTGGTAGGAGTGTGCTGTTTGTATAGGCAACACACTACTTGGTTTCAGGCACCTAGAGTGAGTTTGATGGGTTTAACCAATTTGTTTTGATTGTGATCGATTTCAAATTTAGTGTTCGAAGTTTCAAATTTTGTATTTCTAGGAAACCATTTCCTGTTTTGGTCTAAACTGCTCAACTCTATTTTATAAAAGCGGAGACCGTTTGTTACATTATTTTAATGTGTTTCCGTGTAATGGCAGCCTCCAGCAGGCAAACACAAGGTGCCTAAATTTTGGATTGGTTGGTGAGATCAATTAAAACCATGTTTAAATATTTGATTATGATCTTTCTATGAAGGCTATGGCTACAAGTGTTCCCCTTTGTGAGCAGCAATTTTTCCCTTTACAACCAAATTTTGCAAAATTTGGAGAATTTTTAATGTTTTTAATGTTAGGGGGGGACTTGAAATGCATTTTAAAGGTTTAATAATGAAATATAAGTTGAAAAAATTGCTCACAAAGCCTTTCCCCGCTAGTGCAAAAGGAAGCGTTTTGAGAGGGGCACGAGCTAGCGGAGAAGCCATTTTATGGCTCTTTTGAGGCTACCCAAAGCTTGTTTATGGGTTAAATAGGTCTCCCATTTACGTTTGAATGCTTTTGGGGGATTTTGAGGCTTTCAGATGGGTGATATTTGTTGATTTCACCCTCCAAAAATTGCCTACAACTCCTTTCACGCCCCTGTAATTTTCTGATTGTTGTTTGAAGCATTTTTAAATGCTTATCAGCAAGGAAAACGCCCTCCCATTCCTTCCAATGTCTAACAATCAAATAAATACCTTTGCATCATTGAGAATTATTTGAAAAACTCCTCTTATTTGCTGAAGTTAAAGATCAATCATGTTTTATCAAATAAATACCTTTGCATCATTGAGAATTATTTGAAAAACTCCTCTTATTTGTTGAAGTTAAAGATCAATCATTTTTTTTAAATTTTTTTTTTTTGCATTTGGGGAGATGTTTTGGAATGTTTGCAGGTTCATTATGATTGTTTCTTTATCGAGAAGCATTTCTAATCCATTTCTTATGTCCAGGAAGCATTTGGGAAAAGTTTTCTACATTTTTTGGTTGCTTGTGAGGGAAAAACGACCAACAATTCATTATCACGACCAAGAAATATTTCTAAATACCTCTACAATATTTTCAATGTTGTTATGAGCATTTTGGAAGGCTAATGAAATGCAAATAAAGGTGAACAAGATCATTGCAAATAAGATTGTAGGTAAAATGGAATACTAAGCAATTGTTTGAAAAAATGTCAAATAAGGTACACTGTGAAATGAGAGATATGAGGGTTGAAGAGTAGGATTCAAATCATGTTTAAATGCCAACTTAGTTGCATGGGAAAAAAGGTTGAAAATGAAGAATCTATGCTCAGTTTAAAATGCAAGTTAAATGAAATATTCAACTGCCAGTAAGTGGGTTTTTACCTAGGAGCCTTGATATTTTTCATTTGCAAGTGAAAATGGAGCTAGTAAATGACTTTTTCCAAGTAGAGTAAAAAGATGCACGAGATTTGCAAATGAAGAGTGAAAAAGAATTTTCTAAATGCTATTTTGTTGCAAAATAAAGGGAGCTGAAGATGCCATGTGTTAACGGTGGATTCTTTTTAGGGCTTCTATATTCTCTTCTCTTTTCTCTTAAAATGTAATTTTTGTTTTTATTGGAGGGGGGTTCCAATTTCTCTAGGTTGAGAAGATATTGTAATTTTTGTACAGGGTTATCTCCAGGTAGGAGCTGTTTAAATTTTAGATTTCCAATGGTGTAATCCATTTATGTTAATAGAAAAAAAACTAGTTCACAAATTGTGATGAACAATGTCATATCTGTAATGTCTCCAGAGTGTATGCATTATATTTTCAATCAAAGAAATTAAAGATTATGATGGTTTTTGTTGCACATTTGTTGTAATAGGTGATTAGATTGTTGGCTCCTGTTCAAAAAATGGGTTAAATGTGCTCTCAATTAAATAGTAAATATATTGTATTGCATTCAGTATTAGTAAGAATGTTGTAGATATGTCCTAAAGAGGCTTCATTATTGTAAGGCAGTAATGGCTTAATGGTCACTGGTTTTGTGTTTGGGCTATTACTAGATGGGTATTTCATTTTGAATTTGTTATGGACAAGGCA
>VDFB02110254.1:0-49192 GCA_007258455.2 Sequoia sempervirens
CATGCACTTGGTTATGTACTCGAGAAAACCTATGCTTGGACCACATGAAGCTCCTCTATCTGCACTTCACTCTCCTTCTCACAATTATCAGTCCATACTTCACTTCACAATCTATGACCAAAAAATCCATGTACAATGACATTCCACACAAGCATTTGTCCCTACAAACAAATGAGAAACATAAGCAACACGAACCAATAAAACTTGAAAAACTCATGGCAGTCCCCCACACACTTAAAATAGAAACATAAGCAACACAACTTAAGTTATCAATTTAGCACATGCGTAAAACTTGTTTTAGCAATAACTAGCGAGAGGAGCCAGTTGTACAGGTCCTAAGCTAGTATGTAAATAACAAAAGGATTGGTTACCCAATGTTAGAGCATATTAAAATCATAGCAATGCATCAAATCACTCGAATTTCCTTTCAAGGTGCACTTCCAATTGTATCACATGTGACCTCGCACTTGCACCTGTTGAACCCACAAAACACTATATTCTACCTCATAAAACTCACCATGCTTCTGACAACACTAACTAGCATTAAATGTAATCTCGCAACTCCTACCTTCTCTTACTTCATGAAACAAAAATGCTCTACACACACTTTACAACTGTGAATAAAGGTCATAATAATGGCACCAAATTTATCCTCGCTTAACTCATGAGAATCTTTCCATCCCTACCTTTCACAATATAAATTGGGTAAACCTTGCATTAATTTTTGATTTGTTGGAAAAAACTAGTTTAATCACTAGTTAAAAACTAACCCCTCTGCTATAGTTCCATGGCAAGAACTAATAAAAAAACCTATCAATGACAACTTGGATCTCATGTGAACAACCTTACATCCATCCACTTAACTAATCCCTGAACTAGAATGCCCAAATTGAAAAAAAAAAATAGCTTTGAAAATGTGCTACCTAATTCATAAAATGATGAGAAATGCCATTTGATAAGCTCACCATTTTAGTTGGAATATTTTTTTATAAGAATGGAGAGGAGTCATCACTTCAAACTTAGTGGGGTAAGAAAATGTTGGTGCCTCTACAACAGCAGTTATAAAGTCTTCCAATGGGAGCTCATAAAATATTAAAACATAAAAATAAATTTAGAATTAGGCTTGTAAATGATGTAAGTGTATGGATTTGAACCTTACACGTCTTACACTTATTGCTACTTGCATGACACTAGCCCTGGTCATGGCTTCCAAACTTGCAAGGTTTATCATGTTGCTTTTGTGTGTTTCAATGGTAGTAGCATTGAAGGCATAAGAGAAGGATCAATGGCTTTAGATAACGGCATGTTGTGCCCTTAGCACACATGCCCTGTTAGAAACGGGGACCCTCTCTTTCCTTCGCCTTGTTGGGTTGTTTTTTTGGCTTCGCCTCATTTTGTGTGCCCCCTTATTTTGGTGTCCCAAATGGTTAGTAGGCTCTTAGTGATGTCATCTTAAATCAACCATGTTCTTTTCCCCCTCAAATTTAAAGGTCTTTTGTCTTGGTGGGTTCCTACTTGGTGTCTGCCTTAGTGTTTCAAGAACTAGCATCCATCCAGCTCCTCAGGCATAGCCTATCGGGTCACCCCTCTTGGACTTTTGTCGCCTCTTTGTGATTCCCCAATGATTGTTCTCTAGCGGAGTTCCAACTGTCGAGGCCCCATCTCCCCGGCCCTACTTGTTTATTTTCCAAACTTTCGAACGACTTTCCCTTGACGGCATTCCGCTCGTCGGACCCCAAAGCCTCTGCAACCATTTTCAAAGTTGTCGCCTATCGACCATCAAGCCCATCATACCAACATTTATGAAGCATATTTAATGAAGGAATGACTATAAATAGTTGTTTGAAGGGTCATTTTCACTTGTTAGTTTTTCTAGAGTGATCCAGAGCCAGCTTTCATCGCCGCCATCATGCCTCGGTCGTTCAATCATCGTCTTCAACTCATTGTTGCCAGCTAGGTCATCCACCTTCGTCGGGATCCTGAGGTGAGTTTTCTGCCTGCGCCCTCCTTTGTGTTTTTCTCAATTTCTTGTAAAATAATGGATTAAAAGGAGAAAAATATAAAATGAGTTAGATAGAAAAGAACATCGCACCCAAAACCCATGTTCTAGAAGCTTGAGAAACCTCATAAATCACCCCTATAGCAGCTATGAAACCTTGTCCTCCCGGCATCGTTCTTTGGCCAGAGCATAAACGCTTTGTGGGTCCAAGCCTTCTCTTCGTCATTGCCAAGACTTGAAAACTGAAGACAACTTACACACGAACTCCCCCACCTTCCCATCATTCAAACTTGGCAAAAACTCACAAGCTAGGCTGAGTCCATCCATGATGTCTGAGCCCACGCCTGTGGAACTTCGTCCCTAGGGCACTGCTCATCAGTCGTCGTTTCAAACGGCATTTTGATCTCAGCTCTCTGATGCGTTGGGCCCCAACTCCCTATCCATCGGTTGGCCTCGTGCGTTGATGAGTATATGCCAAATTTCTTTCAAGTCCCATTCATCCTACGGCTACCCAAATGAAACAGTAAAACTACAAGTGCCCCAACCTTTCGTGGGTCATTCCCTGTGGACCTCTGTTGACGGGATTTTGTCCAGTCTCAGTTGTTGCGAAAAGGATAATTTCCTTCGTCCTCTCAGTCTTCAAAGCTCGACTTCCCATCTACGATGAACTTCCCTAGGTAGAACAAAGAAAACATGGAGGTCAAGTCCTTGGTCGGGCCCGACCCTTCAGGTGGCCCCCATCAGACTTTTGTACGTCTTCCGCCTTTTGAAATGAGAATCACCTCGTAGACTTCCACCCCTTTTGGCCTAAACTGCCTAAGGGGCCCATGAGTTATGCCAACTACCCTACAGACCTGCAAATCCCACTAGGCAGAACTCCGCCCTCATAATGTCATTTCACTGAAGTCGTTCCAAACAACAAACCTCTAATAGCCAAGCTCCTCCCTGACTCCAACCACCTAAAGGATGATCCAAATGACTTCTAACCAGAAAGAAAACTTTGACCCACATGCCAAATTGGCCTATTCTCCTTAGTGAACCTCACAAAGTGGCAAAATCCTAGGGCGAGTGGAACCTTGCGGGCCACCCTGCCCTGTTTTCCCTTCAAAATAGCTATCTGGCCAGGGAAGTCTGACCCCTAGGGCTTGAACCATCCAAGCTCCCTCCTATGAACTGCTAATATCAATCTGGGTCATATGTTAGATTTCTTAAATGTTGAAGTATCCAATCTAACTATGTTTGCAGGGATTTGACTAACGTTTTTGTGTTCTCGTGCTTGAATATGCTCACCTCTCCTTTGCCCGCAGGATTTATGAAATTAGGTGTAGGACCTTCAAGGGCAGTCATGGAGAAGGAAAAGGGAAAGAAAATAGGAAAAGCACCCCGCAGGAAAGAAGATAAGGATCAAATGAAATACCAATTCCAAGGGGAACCCCTGAAATCCAAGGTCACCACAAAGTGGAAGGAGGGCACCGACATAAACATTGGACACATAGACAACGACGAATTCAAGCAAAGGGTCAGGATCAACCCTACGACAGAGAATGCAAGGCTAATCAGAAGCAATGGAATAGCTAAGGTTGCAAGCTTCCCCCTCCCGCTCTTGTCACCCCTGAACTACTAATGGCCTACAGGGAGGCATACCAACCAGAGACTCAAACGATAGTAGATAGAGATGGAAATGTGTTAGTTGATATGTCTTCTCAAGCAATAACTAGAACCTTTCATATCCCTACTTTTGGGGAAATGCAAATACCAACCAGGGATGATGGAAAGACAATGTGGGAGGAGGACCCACTTAAATGTAAGAAACTTATAAATCAGTTTTGACTCAAGGAGAAGAGGGGCAGTGCTACCAAGGTCCCCCAAGAACTGTTCTGGAGTGATTTTTACGAAGATTACCATGATTTGGTAACATTGTTAAGCAAGGTAATGGGCCTCCCAATGGCTGCCTACTTCCAAGAATGGATGGTATAGTTTGTAGAGGAGATTCTTCGTGGAGAAGAAACCAAGTTTTACTGGGGGGATAATCAGTGATTGCTTCCATGAGCAGTTTATGTCCATAAAGAAAACTTCTAGATTCTACATGACATCCTATTTGGTCTACTCGTTGGCCGAACAGAGGCAATACGGAGGCTTGTTCAGAGCTCCAGATGAAGAACCTGGCAGGGAGTTGGAGGTCTATGACAAATACCCCCAACTACAATACAAAAATTTCAAGAAGGATTACTACAAGGTCATGACACTTTCATAGGTTATATCATTAGATTGCTCGGGGGTGACTTCGAGAGGCGAGTCTCCCACAGTGCCAACGCATTTCTAAAATAGTTTTCCTTTCTATTCATCCAGTACCCAAAGTTCACATATATTCGTGCAAAGGGCTTCTCACAAAGACCCTACAAGCTGCCCTGGTATCCTATTGACCAGATAATACTATTGGAGCTCTCTCAGTAGCTGTGGCATGTGCATAACCTCTTGAGCAGCAAACATATGCAAGGATTCCTTATCCCCTTTCTTTCGGTCAAGGGCTATATGAACTGCACACCTCTTAGTGTGTCGACAACTCAAAGAAGGAATTGGCCGAATACCATTGGAGAATCCACACCGCCCAACCAGGAATGGATCCCTATGGCCATATCAAGAAGAATCTTAGACCTGAATATGCCCATCTACACAGTGTTGAGGATTTCTGGGCTAATTGCAAAAGATGACAATGAAGTGCGGATGAGACATTATATGCGGATGACCACATACTTTATAAAGAAGGTTAATTTGTTCCTAGTGCCTAACCAAGTGGAAGAAGATGAAGGCACAACACGGTCATGGATCCCTGGTATAATGCAGTTGCTAATCTACCACTACCACTAATTGATTGGGATGAGCAAGAGGTCAATGAGCAAGAGGTCGACGACCTTGACATTCTAACCAAGCCCGTTGAGGCTCGAACAAAAGACTGGATTAATGGGCAAGTTGCCCGATTGAAGCAACAAGGGGTCACTTTGACCTATGAAGGGCTCGAGAAGGAGCCAAGTGGAATAGACAGCATTACAATTGTTGCCCCATCATGAGAGACTTTGAAATCCCTTGCAGTTACCAGATCAAGGAAAATAAAATAGGTTGATGAACAACTGCCCAATCCCAAGGTATATGCTAGAAAGGCCTTTGAAGGAGAACCTTCCAAGAAACACAAAATATTAGGTAGTTTCACAGAGATGCCTGCTATTCAAGAAAATCCACTCCATGAGGGAGAAGAGATGGAGGTTGAGCAACCAAAATCTCCACCAGCCGCCTCCACTGTTGTTGCTCCTCTGCATACTTCCCAGGTGTTGGTTGCTACTTCCCCGCCTGCAGTGGACATCTCGATCCACATTTCTTCTTCTCCACCCACCGGGAAGGTCGTGATGATTGACTCTTCTTCTGCCACCACCTCTCCACTCTCTTCTGCTTCCATGTCACCAACCACATCTCTCTCATTAGCAACAACAATAATTCCAATGCCTACACTCTCACTTCTAGAGGAATTTTCTCAGCATATGCAGAAGGTTCCTACGGAGCTTTCTGAAGTATCAATGAGCCTATCTATTCAAGTTGCCTTGGCATAGATTCTTGCTATTATCCCCACCTCCACTCCTCCAACTGAGCCACCAGAGATGAAGGCCACAATGCAAATATCCAAGGAGTTGGAGAAGCAAGAAAAGGAGGCCACAAAGGCATTGGAGGAAGAAGCGGATGACTACCATGAACACCCAAAGCACCAGCACTTGCAAATTGATAAGGTAGTTCGTGAGGGAGAGGAAACAGAGTCCTTCGAGGGTGATGAAGAAGAAGTTGTCGGCTAAATAAAGGCAATCTGAACCGAAAAGAAAAGAGGATTAACCGGTCAGGATGTTGGGGAGAAATTAAACCGAAAGTCGATGTCGATGGAACTTTAAGCCAAGGGATCGAAAAATCAGTCAGATAAATTCAATGAGTCGCTCGATCGCCGCTCGAACAAAATCCATCGAACGCCGAAACGTGTACATAAAGGCTGAAAGGACAACCCCAAGGAATGCATTCCCACCAAGTCCCCCATTAAACACATGATGTTCATCGGAGACTTTGATGAAGAAGAAGGAGAAGACACAAGGACAAAGCAGGAGGCTCCTGATGATAAAGACATTGAAGTCATAAGGGATGAAGAAGAAGGTGATCATGAATTACCCAAGAAAAAGTCTCAGATGCTAAAGTGGCTAGAAAAGCAATTAGAAAAGAAGGCTTCGGCTCCCAAAGATCCAAGAGCAATATTGGAGGCCATCTTGGCCTGAGCTCATATCAGCACCAAGAAAGAGAAGAAGCCCAAAGTTAGATCCAAGTTGACAATGGATGCTTCTGGATCTAGAATCGTGCAAGTAGCTACACCAGTGGTGGGAGAAGAAGGGATAAGTTATAATGTCTCCACCATCGAGTTAGGGACAACTTCTAGAGAGCAAAAAATAGATCATCTCCAAGAGTTTTTTGCCACGATGGTGCATTTGATACAGCAGGATAAGATCTCCAAGGAAGAACTTAAGGTACAGGTGGCTGATTTGACAGCCTATATCTAGCAATGGTCATCTACAAAAGAGCTTCCTACCACATCCTCTACACCACCACAGCTGTTTTCCAAGGAGAAAATCGACAAGCTTGAGAAAAGAAAGAACTGGACTAAAACCACGAAGGATTTGTTCCAACAAGTCCTGTATGCTGGAAACATGGGCATCAGTCGTGTTGTCTGGACAGCAAATAAATTCTTGGAAGTCCAAAAATCCCTTAAGGGCATGCAAAATTTTTTCACTGACTTCCCAGGGATATATGAGTTCACCTATCCTAAGATTGAGGCCATCCTCAAGCTACCTCACAAAACATGGAAAGAAGACCTTGCATTCACGAAGGATGATCACTGGCTAGTGGATATGTGGAAGTTGGACTTTGAACATAGAAAAGGGATATTGGAACAAGTACTCTGCAAGGTGAAGCCAGACATTGATTAGTCCAAGGACATTAGGGCCAAGTGTATTGAGTATCTAAAATTGATGACGGTCTACGATGTGTCCGCTGTTGAGATCGATCCGGGAAAGGTAAAGCCTTATTTCCATAAGAAGATGGAAGATGGGATGTTGGGAAAGCTCACCATGGATTTCATGAATTTTGATGCTCAGGCCTTCGCCCAATCTGAACAAGTCAGGGATAATACAGCTAAGTGTGATGAAGATTGGGATACACTTACGGACTGATCCAAGCAATGGAACTGCCAAGTGCTCCAATCTAATATAATGGAGATCGAGAAACTTTGGGCATTAATCAGCAAGTTCATAGAATATGTGGCTTTGAAGAAGTAGGAAGGAAACCCGATTGTTGATGAAAAGATCCTCATAGAATAGCTACAGCAAATGCAATCAGCAAAAGAAAAAAAATGTTATAGTGTTGTCATAAGAGGACAAAATAGGGAAAAAACAAGAAATGTATTTTAAATTGTAATATATTTGGGGGTAGGTGAAACCCTAGTTTGTAGTGAATCTTGGCCACACAATACAAATCAATCTTGGCCATTCATTTTTCTTTTTGAACACTATAAATAGGGGGTATCCTCTCATTTTCAAGAGAGATTTGAGTTGTAATAGCATGCTACAAAAATTTTAATAGAAGCTCATTGGCTTTTGGTGGACTCTTGAGTTTCTATTGCTTGTTTCATGATTCATCTCCCATAGTGGATTTAGTTAGATCTGTTTTTTTGTTCTTCATAGTTTTAGATTACTTTGGTAGATTAGTTAATGATGTTCAATGATTGTGTTGATTCCTTTCTTGTCCATAATTTTTGTTGTTTACTGATGGTAGATAGTTGTTTAAAGTTAGTCTGGGAATAAACTAAAAGTTGC
This sequence comes from Sequoia sempervirens, assembly GCA_007258455.2. Taxonomy (NCBI): domain Eukaryota; kingdom Viridiplantae; phylum Streptophyta; class Pinopsida; order Cupressales; family Cupressaceae; genus Sequoia; species Sequoia sempervirens. The sequence continues at coordinate 7,894 of VDFB02110254.1, forward strand.
TCCAAACTTTATATTTTGTTCATGCATGTTTATGGTGAATGAATGATAGAACATTTGTAGTCCTTAGAAGCTAGCACAAGTTTCATGATACTATGGGTTTTTTGGTTAAGTGATTTTTTTTTAAGGAAGTTTTCCATAGTAGAACCCTCCATGATCACTGTTCATAATTAGTTTCAGGTCTAGGAACCCCTTCTCTTTCCTACCCCTTTTCCTTTCTTTTATAAGTGACCTATGCTAAGGTTCATTCCACATTGTAAAGCCAAATCTTAAGATAAAATTGGAATTTTGGATTGTTGTTCAAACCTACAGCAAATTGCACTCTAACTTCCCTTTTTAGGAATTCCATTTCAAGATTCATCTCGTATCCATCCCACACAACGTAATTCTTCCATGTGATTACTAGCAAAATCACATCAAACATCAACTGAGAAATTCCATGCACATCATGACCTGACACCTGAGAGACCTTGGGGTAGCAATTAGTAACTTGCTTGCAAATTTCTACCTTTCAAGAGAGGTAGTGTGCCTATGCACTACCTATGTTGAGAAAGTGCTCAAACACCCATCAACACGACAGACAACATGAACTCCAACATTTCCTAGATGGAAGCAAGTAATACAATATCAACATCCTACCTATCCTTCAACCTACACTTTGGAAGTCAATAGTGGGATGTGGAGGTCGAGGGTAGGGTTGAAACTGTGAGTCATTATAGAAGTTACAATTAGCCCAAAAGGGTTCATTGTTGCTTTTTATCTAGCATGAAATCTCAACAAAGCCAAAAAAATTAGTGGTAGTATCCAAGCCCATTACAAGAGTCAAGGTGAAGTTTTTAGAACATGTGAAGACCATTATTAAGGTAAAAACGTGTCAACATTCTAGTAGTTCTTGACCTCAAAAAAATTGTCATAAAAAAATAGAGATATGAACACATTTATTACAAAAGAGCTTATATCTTTATTATCTAAAAATAATAACTCAATATAATTAAATTTCATCTAAAAACTTGTAATTATTTTTTTCATCTTAAAACTTTTAAGTGTTCATTTTTTGTTGCATGATGGTTTGTTGATGAATTGTTAATTGCAATTCCATTAACTACAAGAATTTCTTTCAGTTGTGCAAAAGAAAATATTAATAGCTTAAGCACAAGGCTAATTTATGTGAATGCAAAAATTACAAAGATGACAATAAGCTTAATATGTTTTAAAAAAATTTAGGACTTGTCAAATTCAATCAGAATATTGGACTAGGGAGTAACGATCATTTGAGTGTGAGTTATGCGAGATACAAGTGGTGTTAGTTTTGTAAATTGATTTTATAAAGAGATGTAATATTTTGAGTGAGGTACACAAAATTTAACCTTTCTTGTATAGTGAAAAACGCTAGATCAAATTCCCAAAGTTGAAGATTAAGCGACTCAATATAAGCATTAAATATGGGTCCAATATAAGCATTTGTGGAAATTAAAGCAAGCAATGCATGCTACTAATTTTTCATTTGATGTACAACCTAACACATAAAATGCTTGTAGGTCCTATACTATTGAAAACCTCAGAAGCATGACTAATCCTTGAAACGAGACAAAATTTTCAAGCTAAAACTTGAACTATAGTAAATTTGTTAGCTATGACTTAAAATTTAAAGATCATGGGCTTTGAATCGCATTCAATTAAATTTTCATAAATAAAAATTAGCATAAAGAAACTAACTAGTAAAGGTCTAATTATTTAGAAAATAGAATTCTATAAAAATTTAGTTTCAATACATTTAGCATATACATCTTTTTCTGTTAAAATTTAAATTTTAGTAGCTATAAATTTGCATAAAGTTCAATTTTCTTAAAATTGTCAAAAAGAAAATTAGAAATTAATAATTCTTCATAAAAGAGATTTATCAAAACATATCTTATCACTAAACTTATTTGTAAATCCTAATAATACAATCTAAACTTTGATCCAAATACATATTGTCATCGAATTTCGAAGAATCTAATTATAATACAAATATACATCACATTTTTTTAGAAGTGTTTTTTAACATAAAATTGTGTATTGTGATAGCCTTAAATTCTAGTTGTATTTTAATATTATCATTCAATCATGATTGGTATTATTACAATAACTAAGGTGTAGCAATGTGAGGTGAAGATTCATATGCAAGAATGGTTTCCTTTGTAGTATCAAAGGTGTCAATCCAACGGTGAACTCCTATGTTCGTCTCACATATCTCTACAACCTATTTTTCCCATGTCCTTTGGTCACTCCTTTTATTACATCATTTTTTGGGCCTCCTTTTCCCTTTATTTACCCCTTCTTCAGCTTATTTGTAGGGATTTTCCTTATCTACTTCTTGCAAGAAAAGGTCATCACATTCCTCTATGAACTACTAGTGTTGGAACTAAGGCAATCAACAATGTCAAACTAGTTTTACTACCACCATACCTCATCTCAAATCTCATACAAATTATTTTATAAATTAGATAAATATGCAAATCTATAATTTATCAATGTTGAACTAATGGTGAATCCATGGATACAACATTCTATCAATAAAAAGCTAAAGAAACCATCCAAAAATGAGAATTACAATGAAAAAGTTGTATTTCCTTAAAAAAAGTAATTACAATAATAATATGATGAAAAGAAGTAACCTTGTTATATTATCAAGGGAAATATCCCTAAACCATGCAAGATTATGCCAAGTGTCTTAATCCTATGAAATGAGACAAAAATGAAAACGTAACATAAGTAAGCTTAATACTAAGGTGTGAATATGTGCTAAAGTCTAACCAGTTAGATAAAGTATTATGTTCACACCAACACCACTCTTAAGTGTAACTTAGGAATGCACTAAACTAATACATGAAAAATAATTAAATGATTCCAACCAACTAGGCCTAATAAGGTACTCATATATACAAATAAATAGATCTCTCGTAACTAGAGAAAAGGATAAAACCTCATCAAAAAAGACTCCTCTCAAAAAATGAGATGTAAAAATGTAAAGGAAGGACTCAAGAAGAGACCCCAAGGAAAAAATCCCTCACCCCAAGCATTGCTCACAACTAAAGATAACAAGTAAATGCCAATGGTTCAGTGAAGATGTCCACAACTCTCTCCTCAATAGGCAAATACTAAGGAGAGATGGCCATCATGAATAAGCTATCAAATGAAATGAATGTGTATCTCAAAGTGCTTTGTACTATAATTCTTAACTATGTTGTGTGTAATGTGAATCACACTTTGGTTTTCACACCAAAGAAGAGTAGTATTATTAGGTGGTAGATCAAGTTGTCATAATATATCAAAGCCTCAATAACTCTTGGTTGGCAAGAACTACCTCTTGATACTCTATCTCAGTGGATGATAATGCAATAGTGATTTGTTTCTTGCAAGGCCATTCTATTGGACCAAAACCAAGGAAAAAAATAAACCCAAAAGTGGGCTTCCATGAGTCAACATCATCTACGCAATCTAATTCAATGAAGCCTATTATCTATGAAGCTCTTGGTATTTATTGAATACCAAAGTTTGCAGTACCCCATATATACATCAAAATGCACTTGGTTTCTTTATAGTGACTCTCATGAGGATCATGGAAAAAATATGAGACAATCCCAACAACAAAGGTGATATCAAGAAATGTGTGTTTAAATACAAGATATTTCCCACCAACTATTAATACAAAATGGCATCAACACTAGGTGTGGTGAAAAAGTGGAAATCAAAGTGACACCTAACTAAAATGATGTAAGATTTAGCTTATAATCATCCATACTAAAAACTTAATTATATCAATGGCATGCCCTTTTTTATGTGTGGAGATACCCTCAATAGACTAAAAAACCCATAGACCAAGAAAGAAGTGCAAAAAACTAAGATATATCATGTCAACATGCTCCATCAAGGAGTGTTGTAAATACTAAAGCATGGAGGAGGAACTACTAATGAAAATCAAATATTCTACATATAAGAACAATATAAAAATATCAAATATGTATCTTTGAATATACATGATATGATCAAAACGGTAACATGTGAAACCAGATGCAAGTAGGAAATCATCTATCTTATCATAACAAGCCCTAGGGGCTTGTTTGAGACCATAGAAAGAATGTCATATGCTAGAAACAAGAGAAGAGTCTTGCATGAATCTTGGAGGTTTCTCCATATAGATATCCTATATATCTTAACCTTCCTTAGTGTGCTACTAATAGTGCCTACACATGGCAAACCTCTACATATGAAATTCTTTTCTAACATGTATATGACATAGGAGGTCATATGGAGTATTAAAATATCTCTCACCATCATGAACTGGTGATTAATGATATCACTAATAAGCTAAGCCCAATGTATCTTTTTGTCACCTCTTATTATATCCTCAACAAAGTAAAATATCCAATTCTCAAAAGTGGAGTTTTCTCCCAAACCCATAACTCTACTCAATAAAGTGACTAAATAATTTATCTCAGTAACAAAATCACTTATGTATAATCTCTTTGGTAACTTGGCATTTGATGCCTTAGGTTTTTCATCCAATGGCCATTTATGATCTTAAAAAAAAAATTAGGTCCCTAATCATTTTTTTTTCTTGATCTTTTATTACCTTTGTCATGGTGGGATGAGTGGGAATCTCAAAATCCTTTATTATTGTAGCACTAGAAAAATCGGCGAACACTCTACCATCTAAAGCAACTATTTTTCTAGAATCAATAAAATAATTCTCTCTACATTTCAAGATTAGTTTTGGACATTGGATTGAGGTAGAAAATATAGAATCTTGGGCTATCCCATTATCAACTAGTTTATTTTCCTTTGGTGTGGGGTTGGTGCCAAATATCCTTTCTCTAAAGTCCTCAATGTCAATGTATCCTAAATAAGTGTCACCAATAAAGTTCTACCTTGAAGTAATCTTAGTTTGAGGGGAAACCCCTTTGAACTTGTACTTCATCTTGGTGACCCTTGACATTTATATATGCATGAAAAAGACTTGATAAACACCACATAAACTATTTTGTAAATAGTAGAAAAAATCTCATGCAAGACATTAATAACCATTAATATGTCACAACTTACATAAGAAAATTTATATATCACTTCAAGCTTACAATTTAAATCATCAAGATTAAGTGTTTAAGATATATCAGAAAATCACTTAAAATGGCCACTTTTACTACTAAGTAAATCATTGTAGATATTTTGAGATGATAAGACCTACAAAGAATCCATGATTATACAAACATGTGAAGAATAACACCAAACAAACCTTTAAAATTATATATACATGAAATGTTGGGAAAGGGAACCCTTTTGGTTTTTTTTGCCTTAGGGTTCCACAATTTTCCCTAATTTCATATATGTGTATGTTGTGTGTATTATGATGATGGAATGCAAGGATGGAATGGTGTTTTGATGGATTTAGACAAGGTGTGAGGTTGAATTACAACGTGATAGGTGATTCAACCAACCCTTAACCAAATCTAGAAATGACCTAATAATGAAATGTAATGATCTAATTGACTTAATTATGCAAAATAATAATTTGTTTCTAATATAGAAAATATGAGATGTCACAAAGGAAATCAGATAGTAGAAATAGAAAGCAAAGGACACTATGCACCTATGGTATAAATTGTAGCAGAATTTATCAGGACGTTGGTGCCGAGGGCGCCACTATCTTGCTAGGTATTTTCCAAATTTATTTTCATAGTCTTTTAATGTCAGATTTGAACTTTCATTTCTCATCTACAAACTTGTCAGATCAATGTCGAATAATTCTATAATTGACTTTACATGAGTTATCAAGGCCTAGGGTTTTGAATGCAACAATGAATAATGTTTCTTCAAACTTCCTTTCATCCTCTTCAACATAATATTTGCACATTCACAAAGAAAAGAAATGTTGGGCCATTTTAGTGGCTTGCCTCAGTCAAACCCTGTGTAAGTGTTTCCACTTCCACAATGGAAATATTAATGATAAATGGATAATTGAATGGAAGGAATGATGAAATCATAAAGTATTGCAACTCACCACCCTTCAATGGCTTCCTTGAAGGACTAAAGTCATACACATCACTTCAAGGATCTTGGATCTTGTTTGCTTGATTTTTTTGAATTCTTGAGTGCTTTGGAGACCTACAACAAAGGTTAGCCTTCACAAAACAATGGGCATGAACAAAATCACATAAAATTTGACATGATGTTGGATCTTGAATAACTACAATAAATCTCTAATAGCTACTCTTGACTTTTTGAATAATGCTCTTGATAATAGTAATTGCTCATGAATGCTTGTAAGTGATAGATTTCTCTTGTTAGCTTTGAAATGATGTAATAACTAGGTATTTGTAGGAAATTGTTCTAATTTATCAAAAATTAAATCCCAACAACCAAATTTAAATATTTAAATTCAAATAATAAAATTTTGACACCAATATATTTGAATTTGGAGCCAAAATAAGGGGACATAGGTGCCCTAGGCACTAGTTTCCCAACCCTATTTTTGGGCGATTAAAGTGTCGAGGACAAATTATGAAATGAGAGAATTTGTTTTATGCTTGAAATTTGTCAAAAAAGTATTTAAAATAAGCTATGGAATGAATAATTTTGGAAAATAGGAGCTTAATTAGGCCTAATAGCTTAAAGGAGAGAAAAAAAATAGTGTGAAATTGTCAAGGGTGACAATTTACGATGCTACATTTAGCCCCCACTTTAGTGAGAGTATGAACTTACACTCAGAATCACACTAAAGTAGAGAAATATATGCCAAGAGGGGTCCAATTATACAAATTTTTAAGAGATAGGATGACTAAGGACCAAAGAGGTGGCCAAGCCCCCAAGATCCAAGATCCCATGGAAAATCAGCATAAGGACAAAGGAACACACATGTAAGATATGCAACAAAACAACATACAAAAATATACCATGTCGGAAAACATGAAGCACACACAATGAAAATACATGACATGATGGAACATAAAGATGAAAAACAAATGAGAAAAAACACAATGTAAACATGATGTAAACACAAAGAAGACACACAAAATGGAACACAACAAAACACAAGGTTAGTACTAAAATATTTGAGTTGGTAAGGCAAAGAGACCTTAGTCTTAAATTTTCTCAAATACCAAACGTCATCCATCAAATGAAGGAATACTCCATGAGGAATAAATTCATACACATCACTCATGGAACACATGGCTCCACTGGAAAGAAAGGTGTGTTATGCTAGGTGGCCATGTTAAAAGGGGTGCTCAAGTTCATGACCCAACAAGCTCCACTTTGTTGAATCCATGAACTATCTTGCAATAACTCACCTTAGGTGGGTGCATAAAAGTCACCTCAAGGGGTGCATAAAAACTCACCTTAGGGGGTGCAACAAAAATCACCTTATGGGGTGGAAAAAAAATCACCTTAGGGGGTGCAACAAAACTCACCTTAGGGGGTGCATAAAACTCACCTTAGGGGGCGCATAAAACTCACCTCAGGGGGTGCAACAAAACTCACCTCAGGGGGTGCATAAAACTCACCTTAGGGGGTGCATAAAACTCATCTCATGGGGTGAAACAAAACTCACCTCAAGGGGTGCATAAAACTCACCTCACGAGGTGCAACAAAACTCACCTCAGGGGGTGTATAAATGACAATAGGATAAAGCTAAAAACTCGAGGGATGTTATATCAACACTACCACAAGAGACAATAGCAAAGGGGATTTTATTTTCATATGAAAGGTCACACCTTATGGGATATCACTCATGACATCACATCCAAGAGAGGACAAGTCATGGAAAAACAAATTCATGCCTTAGGGAATACTATCCATAGCATGAACACCAAGGGGAATATCATATGCCAAGAAAGGTAACTCTCTTGAGGGATATCAAGCCTAATATCACCACAAAGGAGACACTAATCATAGATCAAGAAGGCCACACTTTGATTAACAAGGTCACACTTCCTAGGAGATGCATGATATCATCACTAAGAAGGGACTATATGTCCCCCCTTAAAATTTTAGTGTACTTGCTACACTAATGTTTTAAGGAGATAAAGAAGGATCCCTTGCTAGAAGGAATGCACCTAGGACAAGGCTACCTAACCCCTTTGCCCCCAAATTGTAAGGACAAAGGTGAGCCATATTTATGATGTTCTACTCCTTGCAAAATGAAAGATGATCAAGCATAAATCCATGTTTATACCCTCATGGATGGTAGTGAGTATGTTGTGACACTACAACTACCACATGGAAAGGAACAAAAAAAAATTAATGTTAATAGATTATACATTCAATTTGATCCCCATAAGGATCAAATTCTCTCAATTTATTATTTAAAGCATGACATTCATCAGTAATATGTCCAAGTGTTCTAATATGTGCACAATAATGCATGTTTGTACTCTTTCCTTTCTTATCTTCTCATTCACGAATGGGTGCTAATGTAATGTGTTCTAGTTTAATAAGTGTGTCTAAGGCTCTTTCAGTCTTGGTTAAAGGATATAAGAAAGGAAACTTCTTAAGTTTACATTTCTTTATTGGTAGGACAACTACTTGTTGTAAAGGTGGAGGATCTTGGTAATCTAGTCCTTTTGTATCTTTAGATGGTATTTGTTCCAAAAGAGGATGGATTCCATGCTCATTCTTTATGTCACATCCTTGTTTTCTTAAGATTCTAAAGCCTTGTCCATAATTTTGTTCCAATTTAATGGGTGTGTTTGTAACTTTATGCTCATATGACATAGGGTTGGTTGATGTGCTTTCCTTATTATTGTTATTGGTGGGTATCTCCATGCATGTTTTTTGAGGTATGCTTTGTGATTCAATTTCTGAATGTAACAAAGTGAATGTTTCAAGTGGTGGCATGGTAGGATGTTGTTGGTATGGAGTAGTATGCCATTGCATTGAGGGATAAAAGGCTACATTATTCTCAAGGTTACATAAGGAATTTTGTATGAGTTCATGCATGCTCTCTTCATCTTGACCTAGGACCTCAAAAAGACTTGTAATAGGAGATGAATTATTATGAATTTCATTATCATAATTAGGGTCATTTCCAAACAAAAAACTTGAAACATCCACCAAAGATATCAATGAGGTCAACAACTTACCAAAACATTGAACCATCACGATGATATAATTCTTTTACTAGGTTCAAATTGTTATGCAATAGGTGACTAAAAAACAAACAAAAAATCTGGATAGAGAATTCTGAGAAATTTCCATCACAAAAATCTAAACCAAAAAGGACAGGATAGTGGCCCCTAGGGCACCTATTTCCTAGGTAGGATTTTACAAAACTAAAAGTTTGATTGTCTATTATACTATTTAAGTTTTTTGTGTTTATGTGCAAATAGGTGTGACAATGAATTATTTTCCATATTTGATCAATTTTAGGATTGTGAACTTAATAATATGAACATGCAACAATGTTGAAAATAAATGACAGTTTTGAAATGTAGAATTCAAAATTTAGATATCATAATCCAAAAGAGAACACATAAACAAAGAGTTGATTTAATTTTCAGCCATAAAATGAAGGAAAAAGGCACCTAGGGTGCGTATTTCCTAGATAGGGTGATTGGAAATTCAAAGTGTGAGTGTGTTTATTATTGTTTAATGTTCCCAATTCTATGTGTAGATAGATTTGACAATGAATATTTTTCCCAATTTTACCGATTTTATGACTATGGAAATAGAAAATGCAAGTATGCCAATGTATGAAATATAAATGAAAAATTTTGAATGCAATTTTTAGATACAAGATGTAATGATTGATTGATTCCAAGATGTAAAGTTATAAGAATGATGATTTTATGCAATTTTGAAACAAAACTATATTTTGACTTAAATGAAAGATGCATAAATGGATGCAGAATTTTATGATCTAATGAATGCAAGTTGAATGTAGATCTAAGCTAAAATTACTGAAATAAACCCTATTTTAACCTATGATGCAATATGAATGCAATATTTTTGTATTTTTATTTCTTTTTATGATGCAAAAAGGAAACCCTAAATGAGAAATGTAAATAAATGCAAATAAATACCTAGATCTAGGGTGAATTATGGCAAAAATTCAAAAGGTATATAATGTTAACAAGTTGGGTTCACCAAAATGAAATGTTGGGAAAGGGGACTCATTTGGTTTTTTTTTTTTTCCTTAGGGTGCCATAACTTTCCCTAATTTCATATATGTGTATGTTGTGTGTATGATATGATGATGGAATGCAAGGATGGAATGGGGTTTTCATATATGTATGATATATGATGATGATATGTGAGGTTGAATTACAACCTAATAGGTAAGTCAACTAGCCCTTAACCAAATATAGAAATGAACTAATAATGAAATGCAAAGATATAATTGACTTAATGATGCAAAATAATGTTTTGATGCTAATACAAAAAATCAGAGATGTCACAGAGGAAATTAGACAACAAAAATAAAAATGGGAGGACATTGTGCACCTGCGGTATAAATTTTAGTAGAATTTGTTGGGACGTTGGTGTTGGGGATGAAACTGTCCTACTAGTTATTTTTCAGATCTATTTCTACATTCCTTTGATGTCAAATTTCACTTTCATTTCCCATCTACAAACTTGTCAAATCAAGATCAAATGTTTTTGTAATTGACTTTCGTGAGTTGTCAAGTCCTAGGGTTTTGAATGCAACAATGAATAATCTTTCCTTAAACTTCCTTTGATCCTCTTCAACTTGAGATCTGCACATTCATAAAGAAAATAAATGTTGGGCCATTTTAGGGGCTTCCCTCAGTCAAACCTTATGTAAGTGTTTCTAGTTCCACAATGGTAATTTCAATGATAAATGGATAATTAAAAGGAAGGAGTGATTAAATCACAAAGTGTTGCAATTCACCACCCTTCAATGGCTTCCTTGAAGGACTAAAGTCATACACATCACTTCAAGGATCTTGGATCTTTCTTGCTTGATTTTCTTGAATGCTTGAATGCTTTGGAGACCTACAACAAAGGTTAGCCTTCACAAAATAGTGAGCATGAAAAAAATCACATAAACTTTAACATGATGTTGGATCTTGAATAGCTACAATAAATCTCTAATGGCTGCTTTTGACTTGTTGAATAATGCTCTTGATAATAGTAATTGCTCATGAATTCTTGTAAGTGCTAGATTTCTCTTGCTATGTTTGAAATTATGCAATAAATAGGCATTTATAGGCAATTGTTCTAATTTCCCAAAAATTAAATCCCAGCAACTGAATTTGAATATTTGAATTTTAAATAATAAAATACTAACACTGACATATTTGAATTTGGATCCAAGATAGGAGGATATAGGCACCCTAGGCGCCAATGTCCCAACCCTATTTTCAGGGGTTTAAAGTGTCAAGGACAAAGTATTAAATGAGATCATTTATTTTATGCTTGAAAATTATCAAAAAAATATTTAAAATAAGTTATGGAATGCATAATTTTGGAAATTAGGAGCTTAATTAGGTCCAATAACTTAAAGGGGGGGAAAAATAGTGTGAAATTGTCAAGGGTGACAATTTACGATGCTACAATGCAACACATGTTTTTCCATTTAAACTATTGTGGAGATTCAATAGATATATGGATTTTTGGAGAATCTTAGTGCATGTGGACATTCATTAAGCCTTTTAATATGTTGTAGAATATTAGGTGGTTAATGAATTTGTAGAAAATACCATGAGAACAAATAAATCCTGATCATGGTCAAAATACCACAATGAAGAGAAACTACAAAGGTTTAGTAATCATACAGATATTATGGTAAAATAGAAAGGGGGAAAATGAAACTAATATTTCTACACTATGAATGAATGAAAGGCAGGTATGTTGAGAGAGTTGGGATGTTGCAAAGAAATGTGAAGGTAGCTTATGTTGCATAAAAAGTAGGGGTATGTGGACATGTCCTAATGATAGATGAAACACTACAACACTCTTATTAAATAAAATCTGCAAGATAATTAGGTGAACCAAAAAAATGAGGAAGTGATGGATGGTGTGGCACTTTGAGTGGGAGGTGGATAATTGTCAATGATTACCAGATTTCATAATGACCTCATGAAGAATAAAGACCCCTTGTGGAAATTTAATTACTAAAAGGAACGATGAGAATTCGATGTGCACACAGATAAATCTAATTTGCATGTAGAGTTATGCATAACACCAATTAATCTTTAACTTGAACTCATAAGACTTAAAAATTCAATTTCAAGGTCTGCTCAAACTAGGGCTCAATACACATACACCAAAATACTCTAAGAACCCTAATGTTTAAACATTCTCCCCAAGCCACAACTGGTAAGGACCTAGATCTAGACTATCATGATGAAGTATATTCTAAGGCATCATCCACAATATGGACTTAGGATACTAGTTATATCATTCAACATCTAACTATACCTGATTTCACTTAACACATTCTTAAGTGGACATTAACATTTAAAATTTGAATTTAACAATATTCACAACCAACATTAATTTGAAATTCAAAAATTAAAATTATTTTAAATTATAGCCAAACCCTAGGTCAACATTGATATTTAAATTTCTCGAATAAATAGAGCCCAAGAAAAAGTATCATATTTGGTAAAAAATGGGTGGAAAAATGTTAGAAAATTAACCAAATGATCACAAGCACACTTCATAGGTTGCAAACATTTACTCCACTACTCAAACAAGGTTGGAAATTGATAAAATGAGAGTAATATCCTCAACAAAACCTTATATTCTTCAAAAAACGTGTGCCATTAATGACCCTTCGTACTGAATAGGGTGATAGCCACTTTAGTCTTAATTACCTATAGCTTTGAACTAATTATGGAATTTTTAGAGAAATATGGCCATTGCAAGAAAAATAATAGGTGATGAATATATTACTTACACAAGTAACATCTCCATAGTGAACCATATCCCACCCAAGTTTAAAATTTTGTGGAATTTTGGATGATTGAGGACATTGTGGGGAAAGATGACCCATTCAAATGAACATAAAAACTCTACAACTCCTTAAGACACCAAAGAAATGACCTCTAAAACCCCAAATGACCCAAAAACTTAATGACCAAAACCATTATTTGATATATAGGACCAAGACTCACAAATCTCCTAAGGAAAAATAATAAACGCCCTAAAACCAAGACCAAGAATAAAACTTGAACAAACTAAAAAAATGAATAGAGGGGGTCCTCATTTTAAATGGGGTGTGTGTGCAAGGAAAAACAAATGGAAAATTTGGTGGGTAAATTCTCTAGATAATTTTAATTACAAACAACAATCATGAACCCAAAATCTCTAGTTTAGGCTCTATATCAAGTGGAATAACCAAAACACCATATCAAAGAATCAAAGCCCTAGGTTAGTCCAATTATCCATATGTAGAGAATCTAATTGTGTGCAAATGTGTTCATTTCGCATATAAAGTAACCAAAAAAACTAAGCTCCATTACATTAAGCTAATTGAATGACCTTCACTCCAAAAGCAACCTGGATATTTCCTCGTTACCAATCAATTGTCTATAGTTCCAATGAGGTTATCAATGTGATTCCCTCAAACATAGCTCTACTACCAGTCAAGCATCTATAGCCCCAATAAAGATGTTTGAGAGCTCCTAAAATTTGAATTTAATTGTTTTTTGATTTCTTTTCTTTTAATATTATTTTCTTTTATTTTCAACTTGCAAGCAATGAAGCTCACTATTAGGTATGTGAATCATAGTGGCACTAAAGTGAGTATTTTATATTTTTCACTTAATACAGTATCACTTAAATATCTTTAGCAACCTCAGAAAATTTAATATTTAAAATATATAAGAACTCATAATTCTTCAAGCTAGACTAAAACATAATTCATTTCCCAAGAACAAATGCTCAAATCATCTAACACTAACAAGAGACTACCTCCATTAATCTAGAAGACCATGACAATTTTTTCTCAAAAAATATTCAATTATCTCCTTAATAATAATTATTATACAAAAGACACCCAAAAGTAAAATAGGACTCAAAAACTAGATAGAAAAAAGAAAAACACTAAAACTAAAACAAACCTAAAGCTAACTATATACAAAGGGATAGGTATTTAAGGCTACCTAAGCCTAAAAATAGTGCCTCAAGAACTACCCATTGATAGGCAATGGGACATCTCCTATAATAATTTTCAATCTATATGTATTGTCTCCTAATATTTTAAAAAATATGGAAAGGTTTGAGCCAAATTTTATCAAATTTACCATGCTCACCTTTCTTTTAATAGGACTTATCCCAATAAAGGACCAAATCAAAAATGTGGAATGTTTTTATTTTATCCCTTTTATCAAACCACCTTTTAACGAGACTTTAATTCTTAGCAATTTTTTCAATAGTAGCATCATGCTTCTCTTCCAAATTAAGGATTTGGGACAATCTAGCCTTCATCTTTTCCTTGACATCATAGTACTCATTCAAAAACTACAAAGTAGGTATCTTAAGGTGCATAAGACAAAAATGCTCTACAAGAAGTTCCATGTGCAACCTTCTTACAAATGCAATCTTCACATAAGGAAAATATCAAGTGAGTATGTCATTCCCTATTATTTTTGTCTAATAGCTTCCTCATGTCATTCAACAAGTTTTTGTTTGTAGACAAAGCCACTCCATTACCCTAGGGATAATAGTTTGATAAAAAAAATTAAGGTACAATCCCATAGTCAAATTCCTGATTTGAAAGCTTCAAAGGGGAAAATATGAGACTAATATCACAAAACAATGCAAAAGGACAACTAAAATTATTTATGATATGTTCCTTAAAAAAAATTATTACCACTTTGGTAGTGCATTTTTTACATGTCTACACTTCAATCCATATAGTACAATAACTAGTAGTGATAAGAATATACATGTTGCCTGCAAAGGAAAGTGGATTGATCATACCAATAAAGTTGAGTCCACATTCTACAAAGGGGTATATCTATGTATGGCAAGCTATAATGCCATAGTTAGGTTCTCTTTTGCAGCAACAGTCTAAATAATATCACAAATGCAAACATATATGTGTGCATCATGGAAAAGTGTGGGCTAGTAGTATCCTGCTCGTAGAATTTGATGTGTCGTAGCAAGACTAGATTCATGACCTATACAAAATTTATTGTGAAAGATAGCCAGAACCATAGAAACCTTAGGCTTATTGGGGCATCACAAATAAATACCCTTGTAGTTTCTTTTGTATAACACAAAACCCTTTAACATATTTTTTTCAATCTCAAGGCTCTTTGTTGAATTGAATTCATATGAGGAGGGAAACATTGGTTAAGAATGCAAACAGACTCCTCAGAAAATTGAAATCCCAAGTTTCAGAATTTTTGATTTTTCTAAGCAACATGTTGGCATTCGAGACCAGTCCATTAAGGAACAGCCTCTTTTCCTCCAGGGAACTCTGGAAATTCCCCAAGTTTCCCAACCAAATAAATCTGATTGTCCTACCACTAATTTCCTTTATGAGGATAGACCTATTGTCTTGGAAAATGACTCATCATTTGTCATGGAAGAAGCTAGAAATGTAAATTTATTGCATATAGCTATGGAGGAATATCCGTCGGAGCAGCAAAAGAAAGAAATGACTTCTTATGGTGAATCTATCAATGTTTTCCCTAAGGAGTTTCCTTGTTTGTTAAAGGAGGATAAAAGTTTGGAAAGTCAACTATTGCAAAAGGTTGCTACTGACTGTTCCCCTTCATTAGTCAATCACATGAGCATTACATGTGTGGAGAGAGTCAGTTTATTGGAATAGCAGAATATCAATGACAATTACTTTGAAATATGCAGCTGGTATAGTGCTGATGAGGAGCTTGAAAGTCAGAAGTGACTGGTTGTTGAGTTACAGGTTCAAGAATCAAGAGAGCAGCATAAAGCAGTTGAAAGGGGTGAGGTAAGTCATGATTTTATAGCTTCATTTGATGACCTTCCATGTTTTTTTGAGTAGGATAAGGAAAACATAGATCTGGTCGTAATTCAACAACATGAGGTTGAGGAAAACAAGGTTGATTTGGAGTGTCTCTCTTTGAGTAATAATGAGGATTATGAGCAGCTTCCTTTCTGGTGTAGGAAAGAGCCAGAGTTTGTTACATTGATAGAAAGTGTGCTAGAGGATGCTGCCTCATTGTTTGGAAATTTTCCTTCCTCCTTTGAAAAGGGAAAATTTGATTCTAGTATTCAAGAGGTTGAGCTACATGCAAGCATTGTTCAGGTTGAACAAGAGCAAAGGCTAGATACTACTCTTCAAAATCTTAATCAAAAAGTCAATAATTGAAATTCAACCTTTTTCATTTCGAGAGGCTGCCCCATCAGATACTTAGCCAGTTCGGAGGCTACTGAAGTGCCAGAGGTCATGCTTGTACCCAAGTATGAGGATGTAATCGAACAAGAATTTTTTTTTGGAACTGCAGCTGAAGGCGATCAAGTTCAGCTCACTTGCCTAGTTCATGGCAGTGATATGCACGATCATTTTCGAAGTGCAAGTAGGTTTCTTTGCATTTTTTATGAAACGTTGCAACAGTTTATTGAACATCTACATGTGTCTCGTGTTCTCCCAGCAATACATAATCATGTAATGCGTCAATTGCTGATTAGAAAGGGGAGCTATTTCACCCAATCAGTGAATGGTTTTGTTTGACTAGCTACTTTGGTGGTTAGAGTAGGTTAGAGTTAGTAGTTGTTGCAAATAAGTGCACTATGCACATTCACTTTTAGTAGTTTTTCTTTCCCTAAGCATTGTTGTGCATGTTTTGTTGACCATCAGGGCCTGTTAGTTTGCTTTTAGTTCTATTTCATTTTGTTTTGTTGCTGTTTGGAGTGTTGTTGTTTAGTTTTTCTGAGTTTCATGAGGGGGCATATTTGACTACGCGCCCAATGGAGTGCTTTAAGGTAAGTGATCTATGCTTAGCAGGCAAGCATTTAGCAGAAATCGCAAAAATGTTACCAATTTTTCACTACAGCTCAAATGGTGGAGCTGACTAAATATTGTTGTGATTAAAAGTGGAAAATATAGTCATTTTTGCATATGCTTGAGTGTTGTGTGCACTATATTTCTTATTCATTAAGTGATAGTTATTCATTGAGTTTCAAGAGTTACTATTCAGTGTTTCACAATCAAATGGAGTACAAAATTGAGCATACAAATGGTAAAGCATGACTGAATGCTTTCATTTATTTCATAAAGTAATTCATATTTACATAATTTTATTTGATTACGAGAATTCAAATGATGATACAAATTTGCATTGAGATGCATTTCCTTTTCAAAATGAAAAGCATAAGATTGAAATCAAATATCCACACAAGTCGTGGATGTAACTGTTATAGTGCATCATAAACAGCACACTGCACTATGGAAGATGCATAAAAGGAATAATCACATAAGTATAAACATAATCATCATTTCCTGATGATTGATGGCCAACGCAAAAATGATGCACCATTTGTCTTCTTTGAGCTCCATTGACCTGTAGGAAGGAAAAGAGGGGTGTTAGAGCTCCGATTATGAATATACCTACATGAACCATCAACGATAATGTAGTATGCTACTGATCATACATTGAAACAATCAAGGAAGAAACAAAAACATGAACTAAAGAGGAAACATCATCATTACATATTGCTTTTTATGCTAACATCATTTGTTTCCTTGTGTAGGTATAGGAAAATTCATGTAGTTGATCGTCTTATGAAGATATAAAGCATGTGGGGAGAAACGGGCTCCCACAAGGGTAGAGCTCAACATGCTACCCCTTAACATTACAAGTGGGGTAAGTAAGAAAATACTTATCATGCTTGTCTGAGTATTCAAAAGAAAGTGAAACAGATTTTGATAAAGAGCAATCGGGTTCATTATTCATTCATAACAATCAGATTGAAGCAATGAAATGAAAGTTACAAATGGACAATGAAATCAATGAACTCGCTCTGAAAGCATCTTTTAAACACTGCCAAATTGAATGCATATGTGTTGTTTTGTTCGTGTTATTCATATTGTTTCATAATGCCCTATTTTGTACAATAGTGTTTCATCTCGTAATGGTGATAGTGAATAGGCATAAATAATGCCTCATCGACAGAGCATTAAAGAAATAATGGACATATCTGGAGTAGCTTCAAGTTCTTATTTTCCTTTTTCCATAAGAGTGTTGAGCTGAGAAGCATATTTTCTAAAGCATTCATGTATGTTAAGAAGAATTCCTCATGGTTATGAGTAAAACAAGGAGCCATCATGTGGCACCGGTAGTTAATAAGTCTATAGGGGAAGCATTATACAGGAAAATGGTATTGTTGCATTGAGCTTAAAACAATGATAAACTATGAAGAAGCATACAAAACATCATGACCAATTGTCTCTATTTCCAAATCTGCTACTGTTGTTGAAGAACAAGAGATGGATGCATAAAGTGAATGGGAGTATGCATCAAATGTGATTAGTAATAGCGCTACAATGGCTGAAATCCAAATGGTGTTTATCGAAGGTATGGAGATGGCCCTCATAATTAAGTAAAGACTACAATTTTATTACAGCTACAGCTAGACAAAGAATGCAAATATGTGGAATCTTTCTGGCTTTCAAAGCTATTTTTACACAAGTTTTATAGGGTTTCAGAACTATCAATGTGAGGAAATGTTCAAGTTTCAATTGGTTCTTCCATTATTACCAAATACCATGTTGATTTTAATCAAGAATACAAGAGTAAGCAATCTCTTTTAGAGAATGGAAAAACCACATGATGGGTCTAAATTCAAATACGGACTTGTTATGGTTTCCAGAATAATACCCATATGAGCATTTTTTTTATTAAATGCAGATTTATTCAAAATAATGGATACCCACATTGGGTTTTTGACAAAGATGTAGTTTTTTGCTTCAAATAAAGGATATCCATGGGAGTATTCGAATTCAAAATGTAGTAACAACAATGAGCTTGAAGGCTCCCTGAAATAATGGAGAAACAGACATGATAGGCGTGGCCATTAAGCTCTATGAGCTCATGAACAGCAATACAGGAAGATACAATGAATGAAGTGCAAATTACAAGCACTCCTTTGTGCTTTCATGGCATGGCCTATGATGAAATGAGGAAATGAAATGAGTGGTTCTTCAAAGAAAATCAGAGCATGTATTCATGGTGTGGCCTGTATGATGGCCATAAGTTTGCAAATAGAATCAACTTTCTATAGTAATAGAAACCTTTATTAAGCTTTGTTTAGAAATGCTAACAGAAATACAAAGAGCAATAAACTTACATGTGCGCCTGGGGAAGAGATCAAACTCTCAGCTGAGCTCAGTTAGATCCCCTACAATGTCTCCTCATGGTGCCTCATGGAGAAGGAAGAGAACAGTAAGGAAACACATAGAGCCACAAATATATCAAAAATGTGCTCATGCCGCGGCCTCAAGGCTAAGAAATAGCTTAGAAAAACAAAGCAATGAGTCTCAGAAAGCTCATAGGAAGTTCACAAAAGGTTATTACCATCAGAACAATGGAGATTTGACAGAAATAGCAACAATGGGGACTCAATCTTCATCCTCAGCTAAAACCCTAAGCATGGTGGTGGTGGCACTCTCCCAGGTAGAGTTTTATTTCAAAATGACAAGTGCAAAATGAAATGTTTTAGGGTTTCCATTGAATTTTGTTCTTCCTATGCCTTAATTCGAAGTGGACTTTTCATTTAAGGATTAATGCCTTAGCTTTGTGTAATGCATTCCTTAGGTCAAGTCTTATGGGAAAGTCTCTATACTTTGATTTTTTTTGCCTAAGTCTTTGAGCCAACTCAATGAGATATTTTTACGGCTTAGGATTCTAGGGTTTATGCCAATGAAGCCTTAGTAAAAGTGTGTTGATATAAATCTTATGTTTTGATTGATTTTTTGAGAAACCAATTAAAATAATAAGTAAGATTTTACTTATGACTTAGGTCTTTATTCTTAGTTGATTTTATAGAAATCAATCAAATCTCAGAGGAATATTGCCTTAGGTTAAAGTATTATTCTTCAGGCATTTATTTTCAATTGATTTGAAAGAAATCAATTAAATATTCACTAATGGAGATTACTTATGTTTTTATGATTTTTTCTAAGAAAAATCAAAGATTGTAATTTGTGAAATAAGTTTTGCAAAATATTTCCAAAATCTTTAATTGCAAAAGATAGTCAAATTGAAATTTTTTTAAATCTACAAGTCATTGTAAAGTAAGGATAAAGCAATATTTTATAAATCACTTTATCTTTTTGCTATTTTTAGCAGATTTGTCATGTTTTTCCCTCTTGGTCGAATTTGAACTTCTTGATGGAGAGATAAGGTGTTTTTCTGGCTTTAAAAGCAGATTTAGCCTATTTTTAGGAGTTGAATAGTATGAGCATGGAAACAGTGTGTTTTTTTTGCTTTTATGTAGAATTTTGAGATAGTTTGGTACCTTTTCCTTGAGCTTTTCTTGTGAGCTCGGATTAGGGTTTCTAGAGGGTTATATCTTGAAGAAACTTAGTTTTTCTTCTTCTTCTTTAGTTCAGAGGATAGTTTCTTGCTCTTAGCATTGTAGAGCTTGTAAGATTTATTTTTTTTGTACTCAATTTGGCAGGTTCACTCTTTCAGTTTTAATAAAGCAGCAAAATTCTCCTCACTTTTCTTGTCTCAGTTTTGTAATGGCAATCTGATGTCTTTGTGTTTCAAACTTGAATCCTTATATTTCTTGCTATTGTAAACCTTTGTTCAGAATTGCATGGTTTCAGGCTGCATGTTGTATTTAGTTATTTCAGATCTTCATGAAAATCACTAATGAAATATGTGCTAATGAGATTGTGAGGGTTACTGTGATAGAGAAACTGTTATGAGTGGTTAAGTCTAAATTTTCATAAGTCTGGTGAATCATTTATTAGTCATATATTTTAATTTCAGTCATATTTCTAACTCTTTCCTTCAGAAAATCACTTAGAATAATATTTATCATTCGGAGAACCAGCTCACTCTAGAGATTCGTTCTTGCAATGAGTTACCCACAACTCAAGAACATTTCCATGTGTCAATAGATTGTTGAACTTTCAGTTTCAGCAGGGTGTGAATCTATTTGATAACACAAACCAAACACCATTCTTTTGTAAGTGAAAAATCCCCACTTTATGGTGAAGGAAATCTTCAACTAATCCTCATGTTTTACCATTACCTGATTGTATCTTGAATACCCATCTAGAAAAGACATCATTTGTGAACCATTAACAATTTACAAGACTTCATGTAATGATGGAAGAGGATAATTATATTTCTCAGATGCACAATATAAGTATCTAAAATCAACATATGGTCTAATCTCACCATTTTCTTCTTTATCAGGAAAATATTAGCAACCCATGTAGAATGATGTATTAGGAAGATGATTTGTGTTGATAGTAACTTTTTAACCTCTTAATGAATCAATGGCTCAAGAAATAGATTAAATGGTCTTTTCCTCTGGTGAAAGGCTTGGCCCTAGGCTTGAGAGGTATGGTATGTGTGATGATAGACGTGCCATGTGTTGTTCGGTCCTCATAAATCCAAGATATAATGTCATGATAGTCAAGCATATCTTTAATAATCCCTTCTTTCTCCTTAGGAGTACACACTTTACCAATGAGGACATTCTTAATATTTTTTGCAATGGATATATTATGTGTCACATTTTCCCCCTTTTCACTCAATGTGTTTTCCTTGAGAAACCAATTGGTCTTAATCAAAGATACACTCTAAATGCATGGTTCCCTTAGGTATTGTATTGGTTTTTAAATTGATCACTCCCTTAAGTTCTACCTCATCTTCCTAAGGATCAACTTCATCTATTATCTATGAGGCAAATAAATCTAAATTCGTAATAAAATCAAGTATCTTTATCATTTTCAAAAATTTAAAGTTAGTGATGTTGTTAGGAACAGAAAGAACAAGAGTAAGTTCAACTATGAATTTATTAAGTCCTAAAAAAGCTAATGTCTATAACCTAGTCGCTACCCAATCAAGAGTATTAACTGCATGACTCTTCTAATTGGGAATTAGATGAATATTAAAATAATCAAAACTCTTTGTAAGGTCTCAGACTTGGTTGTAATAACTACTCAGTTTTTATCATGGAAAGTATATTGTTTATTGATTTTCCATACCACCAACTTAAAATCTCTAAAGGGTTGTAGTATCTTCACTTTCTTTTGGAAGTCAAGGAGAAGACTGTGTACCAATGCTTCATATTCAACAATATTGTTTATGCAGGAGAACTATGACCTATGAGAAACAACAAATGTTTCACCTTTAGAGATGACTAACTCAAATCTAGCCTTGCCCCTTGTTTAGACCTAGAACTATCAAAATGAAGAGTCCACACCTTGTTATAATTCTTCCCCTCTTGTCAAATCTTCTTCTTGGTAGCACTTTTATGCACTTGACTATCAAAATTCATTGAAATTTTAACCTATTGGGAAGATTCTACATGATCAACATTTGGATATTCAAAAAGGATAAAAATATTAATGAATTAAAAAAGGAGTTTGAGAAGAGAATGAGTGACTTGGAGGAGAAAATTTATGACACTAATCAAAATATAGAAAAAAATCTAAAAATCGGTCATTGTTCCATCAAAAATAGTGTTGAGGGGATTGGAATCTTCACTAAAAAACTTAAAGAGTTGAGAGAAGAGAAAATGGTTGAGTTGATTCTCATAAAGCCAAGGAGGAACAAAGAAAGAAGGAAAAATGTAAGAATTTGATGCAAAGTGACACAAAGGGGCCCAACTCCAGGACTCAAGGAAGCAAGAAGTCATTTGAGGAAGAAAATAAAGAGCTATTGAGCCTTGCTAATCTCCACTAAAACTTTTGCAATCAGGAATTGGAAGCTATTGGTATTTTGAAGAAGATGAAGTAGAAGTTTATCATTGTTGTTTTTTTACTTTTTGTTGGTTGTTTTTAGGTTGTTGCTTGTCTATTCTTTATCTTTTAGCAAAAAAATTTATTTAGGATTTTAGGTCCCTTCAAATCCTGTTTTACCTATTAATCAAAAAATTTAGCTATTATAGGACATTCAAATGTCCTTTGACTTGACGAACCACCACTTAAAACAAAGAACATGTAAACTCAAAATGTGAAGCATTATGGACCCTACACAATTTATGCAACAACAAATCATCTATATTACCTAGGTTCATTTGGTATTTAGTGAAATTCAAAATAAACTCCTTGAATCCTTCAAATCTTTCTCCATCATTTGATAAGGACTCTTTATCTAATTCTATGCAAACTTTTGTGTTGTCCAGAACCTTTGTAAGATCCTTCATAGTAATATCACTGTAGTGTCAAAAATTATCACCCTTAACAATTTCACACTATGTTTTCTCCCTCTAAATTTATTGGACCTAATTAAGTCCCTAATTTCCTAAATTATGCATTCCAAGGCCTGTTTTTACCATTTTTTGAAGGATTGCAAGCATTGAATAAATGCAAACAATTAATGTTTTGATCCTGATACTAAAAGTCCTAGAAGATAGGGCCAAGACCCATATTCACATGGGCATATGGGTCCTCCTATCTTGTCGGGGACCAATTTTTAATATGTTTTTGGCAGAATTTTAACATTCAAAATTTAAATTTCAAGTGTTGGATTTTGGGATCTAATTTTTAGGAAATTAGAACAGTTGCATATAAATACATAGTTATTGCATCATTTAAAATCTAACAAGAACTAACAAGAAAACTATTGGAAAAATTATGATCAAGATCAAGTCAAGAGCAACATTTCAGAGCATTATTGTAGCAATTCAAGATCCAACATCATGTCAAATTTTATGTGTGTTCATCTTTTGTGAAGGCTAACCCTTGTTGTAGGTCTCCAAATCATTCAAGCAATTCAAGAAAGAAAGATCCAAGATC
Source organism: Sequoia sempervirens (assembly GCA_007258455.2). NCBI lineage: Eukaryota > Viridiplantae > Streptophyta > Pinopsida > Cupressales > Cupressaceae > Sequoia > Sequoia sempervirens. Next base: position 31,805 of record VDFB02110254.1, read on the forward strand.
CTTGAGGTGATGTGTATGACATTAGTCCTTCAAGGAAGCCATTGAAGGCTAGTGAGCTATAGCACTTTTTTATTTCATCACTCCTTCCTTTTTTATCCAATTATCCTTGGCATTGCCATTGTGGAAGTGGAAACACTTACACAAGGTTTGACTTACGCAGGCCCTTAAATGGCCCAACATTCTCCCTCTTTTTTAATGTGTAGGCTATAGGTTTGAAGAGGATTGAGGAAGGATTGAAGGCAAGTTGTCCATTGTTGCATTCAAAGCCCTGAAAGTTGTCAGGCCACGAAAAATCACTTACAAAATTATCTAACGACATTTTGACAAATCTTCAACTGGAAAAAATAAGGTCAGATCTAGCATCATAGGATTGAAAAATCAGCTTTAGGACCCCCTATTAGGGACCCGTATGGCCCTAAGCATTTGATTCCTCCTCTACATGCTAGATCCAACTTTCTATGGTAGGTGTACAATCTCTAGTACTTCTCAGATCTTCCTATAATTTATTTTTTCAGTTTGTGTGCTTCTGGAATATTTCATTTATCATATTAGGTCATATAGCTTAATTAGGTTAATCATTCCAAATAATTTCCAATCCACTTTCAAGGCCCCAAGAGTACAAATCTAGGTCTGGTTGACTCGCCCTCATGGTTGAAAGTCAATCTATTCACCTTGTTCATCTCCATTCTTAATGAAACTTTGAAAAATGAAGCTAATTGATTCTAAGGTTTACACATTTAATCATTAGCATCATCCCCCTCCCCCTTTTTTTATGTCACTTTGGTGAACTCGACATCCTAAAATTATATACCTTCTAAAATTGGTGGTCTTTCAAACCTTAGATCTAGGTTTTGCATCAAATTGCCTTGTATTTCTCACTTAGAGTTTCATATTTACATCATAAAAATCCAAAAAATTGCACCTCATATTACATCATAGCTTGCATTACGGTGTGTTTCAATCATTTAGATTAAAAATTTTATTCAAAATTGCATTCATAATTGTTTATTTTTGTTCACACATTATCATACATTTTTATTTGAATCCCACTAAGAAATTCTAGAAAAATAGTCAATATCAAATCTATTTGCAGATAGAAACAAAATAGGAACTTAAACATTCAGTTTTTTAGTTTTCAAACCCCCTATCAAGGACTCAAAGACCCTTAGGCGACTCTATCCTTGTACAGGTGCATCAACAAAAAATTTCACAGTTGTCTGTCTCTATCTGCTCAGTCTGTAGGAACTTGCAAATCTTTGTTTTGGAATCAATAATTGCATGTTTTTAGAGATTTGGCATATATTTCATAAAAGTGAAAGAAAGTGCATTATTTGTGTTTCAAAATTGTATTAAAATCATCATTTCTAGGCCTTCACATTTCAAAATCAGTCAACTATTGTATTTCAAATCTAAAATTTTCATTCATAACTTGTTCAAATGTCTTCAACATTCTCACATACTTGCATTTTGCATCAAATTGACACAAAATAAGCAAATTTTGGAAAACCATTCATTGTTTGCAAGTAGAATTAGAATCATTAAGCAGTGTAAAACCTAGTCAAACTTTGGATTTTAGAACCCCTATTGAAGACTTTGATGCCCTTAGGCGACTCTATCCTATCTTCTAGGAATAAATCAACTTTCTATGATAGAATAATCTCAAGATCCTCTGTCTAGAGTTGTTTTCTTATAGTTCTTCACCTATGGATTAACAATTTGAGCCTCGTTGAAAAATTTGGATGTCCTTAAAATCATGATAATGACATTCATGATCCTTCACCTCCTAATGTATTTCCTCATGAGATATATATATAGGGCCTTAAAATTTGGATGTCCTTAAAATCCTGATAATGACATTCATGATCCTTCACCTCCTAATGTATTTCCTAATGTATTTGAAGAAAGCATGCATGAATTCATTCAAAACTCCTTGTGTAACCTTGAAAACAATGTATCCTTTTATCCATCAATGCAATGGCTTAATAACCCTTGTCAATGACCAAAACCTCCTACAATTCCACCACTTGAAATGTTCAACCTCTTACATCCCAAAATTGAATCACAAGGTATATCTCAACCATTAACCATGGAGAAACATATTCATAACATTCACAATGTAATCATATCTATTGATACTCCTCCATCCTATGAGAACAAAATCACTAACACACCTATCAAAATAGAACAATGTTATGGTCAAGGCTTTAGGATCTTGAGAAAGCAAGGATGTGACATAAATAATGAGCATCAAATCCATCTTCTCTTGGAGCAAACACCATTAGAAGATACCAAAGGATTAGGTTACCAAGATCCTCTAGTATTACAACAAACATCTAAACCACCAACCAAGAAATACAAACTTAAGAAGTTACCTTTCTTACATCCTATAACCAAGACTGAAAAGACCTTAGACACACTTCTAAAACTAGGACACATAATATTGCCATCAATCCACGAATGAGAATATGAGAAAGGAAAGAGTACAAACATGTCTTATTGTGCATATCATAGAACAGTTGCACATCTTATTTATGAATCCCATGCTTTAAAGAATAAATTAAGTGAATTTGATATTTATGGGGATCAAATTGAACATATAATGTGTTAACATTCATTGTTCTACGCTCCTTTCCATGTGGTAGTTGTGGTGTCAGAACATACTCACTACCATCCATGAGGGTATAAACTAGGCTTTATACAATCATCTTTCATTTTGCAAGGAGCAGTATATCATAATTAATTTTGGGCTCACCTTTGGACCTATTAGGTCTCAAAAATGTTGGTTTGAAACCACAAGAGGTTTCCAAGCTCTTGATATGTTTTTGGCTAACATACAAGGCCAAATGATGAATTTGAACCTTCTCTTCAGGCTTTGCCAGACCTAGGTGGGTATACCTATATGGATGAGCAAATTTAGGTGATGTGTTTCCTATTTCGGCAATCTATCCACGATGGAAATTGGAAGTGGAGAGATGCAAACTTATTTTGTGTAAATTGTATAAGCAATATCAAATTATGAATTTTGTGGATATGTTTAGTTAATAGATGTAAAAATAAAATGAATGAAACTAAATGATGAAATGTATGAGACTAGTGCCTTGTTGGGTATATGGAGTCCAATAAAGACCTAGAAAATGTGACCTGTGATGGAAATAACTCAAACTATTTGGCACACTAATATAAGCTTATAACTTGTATAAACATGTCGGTAAATAGTTGACAAACTCTACTTGAGACAGATTGACAACCCTAACTATATGGTTCTTCTTATTGATCCAATTAACACTTCCAAATTAATGTGATTGACTTAAAGGATTTAATCTTTACTTGAAAGAACCAACCAATCATACCACACAAGTATAGCAAATGTGCATTGATAAATTGAGTATATACTTGATATATCAATTTAAATAACAAAGAAATATCAACCTTGGACACAACTTGATAATATTTTCAATTAATTCAACAAATAATTGATGCCAAAATGATGCCACAAAATCAGAGATTTTTCATTGATTCCTCCAATATTTTCATACATGCATCATGGTCTTTACTGTATAATCTATATGATAAACATCTTAAAAGTGTTTTTTGTATATTTCCTACCTAACTCCTAATTCTAATCCATGTTGATGATTTAACTTCATCTTACATATATACACTTCTTAGGGTTATGACCCTTCATATATCCATACAATGCAACTCTTCAGTTATCTCTGGCGAAAATAAAATATTTAATTAATTGCCTTCCAGCAAATTAAATATTTTAACTTTAGTCTCCATTTTGCATCCTTATGAAAAAATTAATTTCCGAAATTATCCTTTGCTGGTAATCTTCACTTTTTCACCCAAAAATAAAAATAATTACCCGCCTTATAACTCCTTTGGTGAAAATATTTATTAGTTTTACCCTTTATGATTTTTCAAATGATTTAAACTCCCATGAAGAATGTTTTACTCTAGTGAAAACATTTGCACTTTAAATATCCTTTCAGTAAAATATTGTGATTGCACCTTTATTAAAATAATCCCATTGATAAAAATATTCCACTTCTCATGCAAATACTTTATATTTTTTTACCCTATTGAGTGTAAAGCTTTATTACTCCTGATTTATCATTATCTGAATAGTTCCCAATTTTTTTTATTTCACCCGTTCCATATTGCATTTTATCGAATGAAAATACTCCAATAATCTTTTCTTCTTGTGTATTAGAGTATCGGAGTGACTTGAATAGTCGAGGAAACTTTCATTCTTCCACCGATTATGATTTTCTCACCGATGAAGTATGGTGTTTGGTTGTCGATGAGACTCTTCCCGAAGAGCCTCATCGGTATGACTTGCATAGTCGGAGAGAGTTGAAGAACTTACACCAACAATATATCTCTCCCTAATATTTCTTTCCCACGCTGACTTTAGGGTTTCTTGCTCTGTATGCTTGGATTCCACCCCATTTCCTATGTTGTATTTTAGATCTTGTGCCAAGTAACAGATTCTAGGATGAATCCTACCTTCGTGCTTCTATTGCAAACATTCTTGTCTATGAGATTATATCTTTTGGATGTTGTGGGGTTCCACATACTCTCTATATTCCTTCATCCTATTTCTTGAGTGGAATTTTTTCACAGGCCATGAGAAAGTCGATCCCCTATCCTCTCAAATCTGTATTTAATGCTCTTTATTATCTTTCCCATGGCTAGCACACTTTGTGTCATCACACTTCTTGACCAATAGAATATAAATCGCATCCATCATTGAGAGACTCTCGTGGATCAACCCTCTCTTGGAGTGATAACGTATGAAGATATTAAATCATTTAACTGAAAAGCTTATATGTTGTTCGCATTCTTCCCATTCTATAGTATTCATCAACCAAAGCATTTGTGTGTTCTAATGTCAGTGCGCACTTCTTCAATGTTATAAATCTTAAGGCTTTTGCATAACCCGCTCCCACCATCTCATCATACATCTGCAAGAAATTACATGTTCCTCCAACAACTTGCTTCCTGATAGCAAGGTCCCTCCACTCTATTTCAGGGACGCCTTCTTCTATGTTGCCCTATTTACAATAATCCATGAATTAGAATTTAAAAGGCGAGAATGTTAGGGACCACATTCCTTTTTCCATGTTCTATGTAAAACCTTTTAGCAGGATGTATCTACTCTATCTTGAGAAATCCATCCATTGTAGTATTGTAAGGGACCGCAACCAGTCTAATTTTATTTATGTGCATTTTATTTAGGGAGTCAGAAGCCTCTTGAAACTTTCCTACTTTGCATAGGCCACTAAGTAGGATTGCATATTTAATATATTGTGTGTCTACATCACATTTTTTTAGTTTCTCATAGAGATCCATGGCAACCCTTATCATACTTTTCTTGCAGAATCTTTGAGGACTACAGTGTCACTAACTGTATCAGGCCTAATGATTTCATTTGCAAAATAATCCCAAAAGCGGTCCACATGCTTCCACCTGGTCTTGCTCTTCGCCACAAGGGAATAACTTGCCCTTTTAAACTTTCCTCAGTATAGAGTCCAAATATGACATGAATTCTTGATGATGCAGATAAAAGTCCAAGTGGATATGAAATGGGATCTTAGAGCTTGACAACTTATGTGAATGCTCGGCCTAGCCAAATCTCCTATCAAATGTACAAGTTTTGAAAGGTTCATGATGAGTCCTAAGTTCCCAAAAGATACCTCTAATTTAAAATACTCAAGTGCTTTTGACTAAGTGACTGGTTTCTATCATTGAGGAATGGTTTTGAAATGTTAGGAAGAATTACGACACTAAAACTTGGAAGGCTCAGATTTCACAATTGATTTCTAATATGGCATAGGAAAGGAGATATTTTATGTGCTTTCCATAGCCTTCTTGAATTTGCAACAAGTCCCAAATTTTTGAAAATGTAAACATTCTGAGATGGGAGATAATGCATTAAATTTATACCCCTACTGTGATCAAAATATGTCAGGTAGCCACCAAAATTACCTCAAAAAACTAATCAAAACTTCTCCTAGAGCCATGAAAATGTATTGGAATGTAGACTAATGACATGAGAATGAGGTTTCCAAGCGGATTTGTATGAAGCCACTAGGATTGCAAAATATCAATTTTCAAAGTTACCTATTTGGCATTTTCTGCAAACTACCACTATGAAAACTATCTGAAGCATGCCAACTTGCCATTTTGTAAAAATATCAAATCACTTCATGTGAAGCCACCACCCTGGGGATTAGTTCATTTAGGCTTTATGAGTAGATGTGCAAAGTGGTTTTTCATCAATCTTCTTTGTTTGCAAAATATCAAGCCTCCAATTTGACCTTTTGTGACAATTTTTTGGAAATGCAGATGCGAAAACCGTGTGAAATCATTTTGGTTTTGGTTTTGAAAAAATACCAAATTAGGTGCTATGACCCTAAAAATTTGCATGGAGGTACATTTTCATGAGGAGAATCCATGGAATCAATTGGTTCGCCATGATGAGCTCTCAGTTGCTTAATATTAACTTCCAAATATGGCTACTTTAGCAAATTTAAGACTGTATAACAGCAACCCTTCGCAAGACGCTACAATTTGTCCTTTTGAAACTTTGTCAAATCAGATCGCTGGAGACTGAAATTTGGTGTACACACTCCCATATGTCAAATGAACACGTTTGCAAATTGATTTTTCATGAAATCGAAGAGGTTTTAAATTGTGATTTTTCAAAATAGGCACTTTAAGCAGATTTTCTAATTGTATTCCTTAGTGTTGAAATTAATTTGTGAACATGGGAGCCCAAAATTTGCATGAAATTTTAGGCTCCAACAGGACCCCTATGTTTGGAGGTAGCTTTGTGTTAGGTGCATTCCTTCTTGGGATCCCTTTTTTTCTCTTTAAAACGTTAGTGTAGTAAGTACACTAACATTTTAAGGTTGGGATATAGTCCCCCACTCATTGTTTGCATGTGGAATAGTCCCTTCTTAGTGATGGTAGCATACATCTCCTAGGAAGTGTGACCTTGTTAATCAAAGTGTGCCCTTCTTAATCTATGTGAGTGTCTCTTTGGTGGTTATATTGGGCTTGATATCCCTCAAGAGTGTGGTCTTTCTTGGAATACGATATTCCCCTTGGTGGTAATGCTATGGCTAGTATTCCCTAATGTGTGAATTTCTTTTTCCACAACTTGTCCTCTCTTGATGGTGATCTCACAAGTGATATCCCCTAAGGTGTGACCTTTCATTTATTAAGAAAAGCCCCTTTGTTATTCTTGTAAATCATCTCTTGTGGTGGTGTTGATACAACATCCCTTGAGTTTTTAGCCTTATCTTATGATCATTTGTTGTACCCCCTAAGGTGAGTTTTATACACCCTTGGGATTATGGATTGTGGTATCCTAAAGATACTAACTTTACACTTACTACATATATAAATGCAGATTGGGTTGGATGTGTAGATGATAGAAAGAGTACAAGTGGCGGTGCATTCTTTCTTGGATGTAGATTTGTGGCATGTTTGAGTAAGAAGCGAGATTCAGTCTCTTTTTCTATTGTTGAAGTTGAATATATTTTTGTTGCATCTTGTTGTACACAAGTTTTATGGATGAAACAAGCATTGAAAGATATCACAATGCTACATGATGATCCCATTTCTATCTTTTGTGATAATACAAGTGTAATTAACATCTCAAAGAATCATGTGATGCACTTGAGGATGAAGCATATATCTATTAGATATCATTTCTTGAGAGAGAAGGTCATGGAGAATAAATTCAAGCTTGAGTATGTTTTGACAAATGATCAGATTGTAGATATATTTATGAAGGCTCTTCCTAAATATACTTTTGAGTATCTCTGGGAGAATTTAGGGGCTATTTCCCCTCCTTTCATAAACTAAGATGCATTTGGAGGTGCATCAGTCTAGTGGATTCATGGTTCTATCTTTTCTGACTGATGTTTTGGTGGCTACCCCTTAGGGGGAGCAGGTAGTTTTCAAGTGTTGTCATTGTGAGTATTTTGTTTTCATTTCAAAGGAAGATTCAATGAACATATCTTTTTCCTTTTCCATTGATGTCAAAGGGGGAGAGAAAGCATGTGAAAAGGAGAATCTAATGAGAGAAAGTAGGTAATGAAGAAGATGATCTTCTAAAGGGAAGAAACAAAAAGAAAAATATTGAGAAGCATATTTAGATCTAGTATGGTGTCTTTGATGGTTTTTCACATCATGTGTTGCCATCAATGACAAAGGCAGAGATTGTTGCATGAATGGAGAAAGGAATGAAGGTGTTGTCATTGATGTCAACTGGTCAAATGGTTATCTACTAGTTGTCGTTGGCTATATATGCTAAGGATATTGAGAAAATTGTATTAAAGGAAGATTGCAGGTATTCAAATGTTGCTCTGGTATTTTCCCATGTGTTCATGTAGTTCAGATATGTTGGTCATGATTGTTGAAGGTTGTTATATCCAGATGTTTGGCTAATGGTTCATTGTGAAGTTCAAGTTGTGTTCACCAGTTGTGAACTATGGTTCTCTATGTTCTAGTTGAAGTCCAGGAGAAAGGTTGCTAGTCTGGATTTCTCTTTGTTGAAGTCTTTTAACTTGTGGTTCTAGAGTTAAGATGTTTTGATTGCATTGAAGATATTTTTGGTTTCTAGAAGTTCCAAGCTAATTGTTCTATTTGTTTTACACTGGTTTGGCCGACCGTGTGTTGAGCACTATTTTCAAAGTTAATGAAGCATGTTGGATCTATTTTTGGGTCCCATTGAAGAGTGTGTTTGGGTCTCCCTCATTCTAATTCCACCCTAGGATGTTTGGCGCTAACCTAATTCAAATTTGAAGTCGGATGGCCGACTTTATATCTTTTTCAAGGTTGGAGATAGTATATATACAGGATGAGCTAGTAATGAAAATCATACATAAGAAAAGAAGGAAGATAAGTGAAAGAGCATATGCGACATTGATGCTATTCACAAAGTGTGTGTGAGTTGTGTGTGGGAGATCAATGCGAAGCTTAATGCTGAGTTTGTAGATGTAGTGAGCAGAAGGCGAACTCTATCTTTCATGCAGGTGGAATCCTTTGTTGCATTGAGATTGTTGTCTCTTTGTAGCAAGCCTTCTTTGTCTTCTTTGTATCTCTATTGTAGTGAGCCCTCCGGTTTGTAGCCCTGTGGATAGTGAATCCTTATTTCAAGTAGTGAGCCTTATTTTAGGCAGTGAGCCTTTTGTAATCGGTTTTGATATTCTCTATAGTGTGAGTTAATCCTCACCGTTTTTTTTCCCTTATTGGGTTTTCCACATAAATCTAGTGTTACTGTGTTTATGTGTTGGATTTGAGTTTTTGCATTGATATTTGATGATTAATCATGTAAGCAATTTTATATATTAGTTCTGGTGATTGAATTAAAGGTTAAAATCTGTGACAACTGATTCACCCCTCCCCCCTCTTAGTTGTCATATTCAACAAAAGTGACCCTTCTTGACCTATTTATAATCAAAATCAGGGTTTTTTGCCCTAATTTAACCTTGAAGCTAGGTTTTATCATTATTTTCACCAATTTTTCCAAACTAGAGCTTACTTTGCATCGTTTTTTGCATTTTTAGCATGTTTCTTACATCTTGAAGCCTTGTTGGACCCTTAGGGAAACTTTTCATCTTTATCGAGAAATCAACCCAAAATTCAAAATTTTCACTCGATTGCTCAAGGGGGCAGCAAAACAACTTTATCCTTCAGCAATGGAGCATCTAAAAATCAGAAATTTTTTTATTTTTTGATCTAAGCAGCAGTTTTTAATCTGAAGAGCATTAGTCTTTGAATCGAAGCAGCAAGTACCTCGCTTCAAAGAGGGGAAAAATGTAGACACTAAAAAATGTCCTAAATGATATCATGCACTCGAATCAAGTATACTAACATCATTTCCTCTCAAACCCATCCTCTTTTCGCTTAATTAATTAAATTAGCCTAGCTAGTTAATTAATGGCATCATTTTTATCTATTTAACCTAATACATCAAACTGAGTTAATTCACCCCCTTTCACGCTAACATTTCATCTCATTAAACTAAATAAATCAAACTATTTAATTTAATTCCCTAAGTCTTCTTATTTAATTAAATAACCCTAAGTTATTTAATTAAATGTCATTTCACCTTTCCCCATTCATTAAATCATTTAATTTAATGAATATCACTTTATTCTTCTAATTCCCCTAATTGCATGATTAAAACCTTGTTTAATTAGCAATTATCTAATTAAACTCTTTCCTCCCTCCCCTTTTGCACAATTAAACTTTGTTTTAATTTTCAAAATATCCTTTTCCCTCACCCATGAGAATATTCTCTCTCCTCCAATCATTTAAAGGGAATATTCTCACTTGGCTTCTTAAGCAAGTTAACCTTTAACCTCTTAAACAAGTCAAAAGTGTGCTCGTTTTGAAGGAATGAGAACCCTTGATTAAATCTCATCTTGCATTCTCACCCGTTGATGAGAATCCATGATCCATGCCTCCAATTTCCTCCATCCTTCACCATTGATTAGCTTTTTCAATATCAACCCTCCATTTCTCATTTGCTTTCCTATAAATAGTTCACTATTTGGAGACAAATGGATCCATCATCCATCTTTCAAAGAAACTTATGCTGTTGAAATCACTCACACTCATACTTTACTCACATTTAGCATATTTTAGTTCATTTTTAGTTGCATAGTAGCTTTAAGCTTCCATGCATCCATTTAACTTGTTTATAAATTAGGGTTTGAATCTTTTAGCTTAGAATCCATTTAGATTAGCTTAGCTTTTGCATAATTAGATCATTTTTAGCATAAATTCATGTTAATTTAGCTTGCATCATATTTTTATCCACATATCACAACCGTTTCATCAATTCTTTTCAATAGAACCGATTGGAACAGGCTCACTGATCACGGGATTAGGAAAGGGTCATTGTTCCACATCAACACGACACCAATTCCAAAATGTGATAAGTTTCAAATGGGTTAGAGTAGACATTTAAATTCTTTCATAGTTCATAATGTTTAGTTTCAATAAATTTTTAACCTAACTTTCATTTGAATGATCTTGTTTAAGATTGAGTATTAGTGGCTATGTTGTGCTTCGATTCTTCATGGATCAAGTGTAATCAGCCCATACTAATATCCTTGATCAAAAACTAGCTCACATTCTTCTTCTTCCACACATGAGGACACCTCTCATGCTAGGATTGCAGGGATTTCTACTGTAGAGTTGAAGGGTAAGGGTCATGCTTTAGTAGCCATTCATGTTGATAGACCTGATGGATGGATTCTTGATTTGAGTGCTTCAACACATATAGCTTGTTCTTTTGATCACATTATTCCAAGGTCACTTGGAGCACCACCCTTTGATGAGGTCTTGACTAACAACAATAATGTTGTTCATGTTGCTAGTTTGTGTGATGCTGATTTAGGTATAGGGTATATCACTAATTCTCTTTATATTCCTAAGATTTCCCACAATGTTCTCTCAATTTACCAAATTGCATAGGATAGCAATACATTTGAGTTTACATCTGAATCATTTTTCATTCATAAGGAGACACGAGAGGTCATTGTTGTAGGATTTTCTAATCATCAGTCAAAGGTGCATACCTTCTCCCACTTCAATCATGATGATCATCCTTATGTTCCTGATTCCCCTTATTCCATCTAGTGGGTAGTAATTCACATGATGGCTATGGTGGCTGGTTGAATTTGTCTCTTTTTCGTGTGGCCCCATCATCTCCTACTTCATTAGAATTGATAGTTACTATGAGGAATTCAACATAGTAGGATACATTCAATTTTACATACTTGTGGTTTTAGATGGCTTTGTTTTAGGTATTGCAGACTTGGCTTCTTCTACAGGTTTGGAGGACATGCTTGACAAGGTCACTCTCCTCTTTGCATATTTTACTTTGGAGGACATTCTTGAGTCTCCTCATTCCATTATTTCCACCTCGATTGGGGATCTTGATTTTGGTGATACTTTCTTGGAGACACTTGATTCCTTTTCATAGATTTCATTTATGAGACTTCTTCCCTCTCATTTTATCATGGAGTTGGAATTTCTTCCAAGTCTACCATTTGATCTCTTTCTTCCTAGGGGGTGACATGTGGTTTGTTTTCATTGGATACTCTTTTGGCTTTAGACTCTCTTCAATGGTTTTGATGATGCTTCATTCAAGGGGAAATATAGTCTCCATCTTTCCCCTTATTTGAGGGGTCATTGAATTGTATTCTTGTGATGGATGTAGTTATAGGGGGTATTGATGTTGAGACCTCCACACATCACTTTCATTACTTGTACATGATTTGCATTAGATTTACATTATATCTCTTTTTTGGAGAGGAGTTTTTAACCATGAGGTTTTATCATTTTCTTCGTTTGTGAGAGATTTAATTTGCATTTGTACATGGGTACCTAAAATGGCCTTGTATCTAGGACCCATCTTGCATCATTTGCATAATAATATTCTCCCTAAGTTACACTTAAGGAGGGTTTTGATGTGAATATTAAAGTCTTGTCCCTAGTAATTTATTTCGCTAGGTAATTAGGGGACTTATTCACATGATTAAGTTTACTTAGGATATAAGATTCTTCTAGAAGTCATTTATAGAACTTATCTAGCTTTTGCGTCATTTCCTAGGTGGTCAGTTAGTTATTCATCTCATGTGATAGGATTAAGACACATGTCACAGTCCTATTTTATTCTACTTCTCACCTTTCCTATTTATACAAGGTGCTTGTACATTGTATTTTATCTCATGAATAGCATATCTTCATTCATGCTCATGTTGCAACACTTTCGTGTTCACGTGGATGGTTTCTTTCTTGGTTTGATCCTTTAAAGAGTGCGCAACTTCAATTGGGTTATTATTCATTCATATTTTCAATAGTTTTAATGCACTTTCCTACTCAATAAGGACATTAGCACTAATAAAATTTCATATTTCAATCTTCATGCTCGCGACAACTCCAAATTGTAACATAGTCCCTTTCCCAAAACAAAAAAGAAACCACTAACATGGAATTTATAAACTAAGTCATATATCGATTCATAATATTGATTTCTCAAGATAAATACTTAGTATCACAAACTTGAGATAGGGTCATTACATTTCTCTAGAGTTCACATAAAACTAGCACATTTAGGCACACACTTTTACCCTAGATCATGTAAACAACTTACACCCCAATGACCCACATATAATTATGAAATCATATAAGTACATGTTTATTTTTATTAGCAACTAATTGGGGCTAAATTCCTCAAGAAAGTTTCAAACTCATTTTTTACACTTATTTGATACTTGAATAAATTTTTTGACACTTAAGAAAAGTATCACTAAATTTTTTTATATAGCACTAATTTTCTTAACAAAAATTAATCTTAATAGTACTTAAAATAATTTATAAGAAAAATATAAGCTAAGTTCTATATTCAAGTAATCCAATTAGTTTAACTATTCAATCACTTAAGCATAATAATACACTAAGAAAGCATGTCATATACTATAACTATTATCCTAAACTTATGATAATTTTTAGTAAGCAAGTCATACAATAGCTATCAAGGCAAGGGCTCATTAGAATACTGTAGGGAAGAAGAACAATTTTTTGAAGAAAAAATAATACCCCTAATGACCTAAAAAACACAAAATGGTTTAGAAAGTAAGTTTTAGATATTATTACACTTTCGTGTTAGTGTGTGTATTGCAACATAACATGTGTTGTACTTGTGAGTAGAAAAAAATTGTTTAACCTATTTTATCTCATTAATTTCCTTAAAAAAGAGGGGGCATGATGTGCTCACAAGAATAATAATAATGAAGAATGTAGAAAACTAGTATTCTTTATTAAATGCATAAGAAATACACAATTAATGGCTAGCACAAATGTATACAACCCAACAACATATTCTTCAAAACTAGCGATGTTTAGCTTATTTATAGAGATTCTATCTTATAACATCTCCTATTGTTTAATCCTAACTATGTTTGTGACTATCCTTGTTCAGCCTAGTAATTGACCCCTAATTTTAGCTCAAATTTTATCTAGCCCTATAAAAAGGAAATATCTAGATCTTTATTCTAACAAAACATTTTTTGATCTTCTCATATAGGCATGAGAACTAAAATTATTTTCATATGCCACTTTTATATAACCTAAGTTCCAAGATCTAGAATGATGCTTTAACTTCCATTAGTGTGTCTAGTGATCCCTTGGTTATTTTTGGAATGCCTTTACATGCCACTCATGAATAATTAACATTCTACACAATCCAACACAAGCAACAAGAAGGTATTATTCATTTTCTCTTTGTTGTCCTTAGTATGGCTTTTTCACATATCCAGTCTCCAAGGTCGATTAGATTTGACGTGACGTTACTAAGCTTGCATGACAACACGTGACATGGACAAATAACATGCTCTAATTTTACAAATCTAGTGGGCTTATACTTTGATTTTGAGAGGTAAGGCATTCCTTAGTTTATATGCCTATGCAACACTATTATCTCCAATACAAGTCTTCACATTACTATTGTAGACGTTCAAACAATCCTGATTGATATCATGCACTCAATTTTGATTCACTAACACCAATTCTTCCTTAATCACTTCATTCCTAACCAATTAATTGAATAATCCTTATTTTATTAATTCATCAAGATTTATCTTTTAATTAAATAAATCAACTTTATTTGATTAAATCTAATGTTCTTCTTTTAATTAAATAAATCATTTTATTTAATTAAATCCTAATGTTCCTCCTTTGATTAAATAAATCATTTTAATTAATTTAATTAAATCCTAAACTCATCTCTCTTAATTAAACAAATCATCTTTATTTGATTAAATCTAATGTTCTTCATTTAATTGAATAAATCAAATTTATTTAATTAAATCCCTAATCTCCCAACTATCCTCTCATTTGATTTAAATAAATCTAACTATCTAAATCAAACTAATCTCATCTAAGTTAATTAATTGTTAATTAACTTCTAACACTAATCCTCCATTCCTCTAGCTTTTGCAACTTGCACATATAAATCAATTTATTTGATTTATTAATTCCTCTATTTTCATTCAAATGTGGCATATTCTTGGAATATTCCACCAATTTGAATTTTCTCCCTCCCAAAGGACTTTTGTCCTCCAACTTGGCATTAAAGGCTCTTACATGTCCTCTCCTTGAGCCAACTTGGCATTAACTCCTCTTACAACTCTTCTTGCATAGGCCATCTTTTGAATTTCAAATTCCACCTACATGCATTTAACATGCACATTGTTCAAAATGTGCTCCACTCTCCTTCATTAGCATTTTGACAAGTAGCACAATGCCATTGGTCTATCTTTAATCCCACATTCATCCTATTCCTCATTCTTCAATCCTTCTCCATTATAAATAGAGGCCTTCTCTATTTGATTTGGCATCCACAATCCATGTAAGATCGCTATGCTCATTTGAATCCACAATCATCGACAACTTTATGCAAGATTACTATCTACAGATTTGGAGCAAGGTCATCCACCATTTTCATAGTTTTCATCAATCTTAGCTAGGTTATGGTCAATTTTCATCAAGGAGCACACAATATTCTGTTGGATGTTGTTGATATGTGGTTGTCATTTATGTCAACACTATTGGCATTAAGGTTGTATATGTTGAGGATATTGGGAAAATTGTAATAAAAACAAGTTACAGATTGTCAATGATCCATTGAAGTTTTGTATGGTGGACAGCTCAGTATGTTGATGATAAGAGGTTGTGGATTAAAGGGTTGTTTTCGAGTATATCTAGTTTATCCACGTTAAGTTTTAGAGATCCACATGAAGATTTGATCAAGTTATGAGTGTATGTGTTTTGATAGTTTTTTTGTTGCTTTAGTTGGTGTTCCTTATAGAGGATGATGTGATTCTAGTAAGATGAGTTGTTGTGGATGCTTTTGTAGTGATTCATGATGCTCGTGAATGTTTCTAGATTGTTCTCTATCTTTTTTGCACGTCTGCATTGATCATTGTGCTCACATTCGGTGATTTTCCTTTGTATGTTCATGTTTTTCATGTTTATGGCCGACAGGTTGATTGTAGGGTGTTGTGGATCTTCGAGGCATAATTTTTGAAGGTTTTTCATGTTCGAGGATATTTTTTTGGGTCCTTACTATGTTGTGGCTGACATTGGTTGATTCACATTAATAATTGTTTATTGATTTAGGCTAACAGTTTGTACACATGTTATTACTTTGTTGAAGCCGACATGCAATTGATGTTAAACTTAGTCGCAGATATATATGAATTATTGTTTCTACCATTTGAATGTATGGTGTGCATGTGTGCAAGAAGTGTGAGTACTATGTGCAAATAATGTTCTAATCTCTTGAAGGCAGAAGCAGAGTGTGAAGAAGAGTGAGCGAGTGAGTAGATGTTTATGTGCTTAACCGGAACTGTAATCAGGCATTAGCAGATGCTATTTTCTCAGTTCAAAATCTTGTGGATGTGATCTGAATGTTTTTGTAAGACAGTGTGTCTTCCTTTGGGCAGTAATCCTTTTTGTAATTGAGCAATGAGCTCTAGGCAGTGTGCCTGAATGCATGTGCATTTCCCATTCATATTTCTTTTATACTTTTAACAGAGTATAATCTTGTGAACTAACCTCCACCATGGTTTTTCCCCTAACATGGTTTCCACGTAAAAAATCTTGGTGTTATGTGTGTTTCTGATGTGGTGGTGATTTATGCTTTCATTTTTATTTATCAGATCTGAGAATAAGGTTAATAGGTTTAATAAGTTTAATTTCTGAGACAACTGATTCACCCCCCCTCTTAGTTATCTTCCCTTGTGTTGACAATAATTGGTATCAGAGCAGGTTCCTTGGAAGAATTTTGATAGGTTGAGGTGATCCGGGATGGTGACATATAAGAAGGATAGTCCAAGATTTGATGGAACAAATTATTCTCTATGGAAGACTCGAATGGAGTGTCATCTAAGATGCATTGGTGAACCTTATTGAACAATTAAAAAGAATATATATATCATTCCATATAATGGTCCTTCTACTTCAGCTAAGATTAAGGATGTCAAGTACAATATCAAGGCTAAGGAAACATTTTTGAGTGCTCTGACTAATTTTGAGATGACAAATGTAATGGATCTAAAGACTGCTTATGAAATCTGGAAAAAGTTGGAAACTTTGTATGAAGGTGATGCTCATGTGAAGATTGCTAAGTTGTAAAGACTGAAAGGGAAATATGAAATGTTGAGAATGGGAGATGATGAGAACATTACTTCTTTTATACAAAGAGTGAATGAACTTGTGTGTAGTATCAGATGTGTTGGTGGAACTTTGGAAGAATCAGAGATTGTTGCTAAAGTGCTCAAATCCTTTCCT